>PITA01035769.1:0-10160 GCA_004023965.1 Spilogale gracilis | reverse complement strand
GGCCTCTCTGGTTCCACGCAAGTCTGTAAAAACGCCTTCCCTGGGGTGGTCTGCGCGTGGCCCACGGGGTGGAGAGAAACGGGAGAGAAGGGCAGCGGCGTAAAAATAGAATCCACTCCCGCTGCTTTCGGGGCAGCTGCGGCGGCTCCGGTGACGCGGCTCGCGGGGGCCCGGCGGCGGGAAAAAATTTTTAAAAGTCTCCTTGCCTTGCCCCGGGCTCCGCTGTGTTCCCGTTTCTGTCTAGCCCCGATTCAGGCCGTAATCTGCTGTTATTCCTCACTCATAGAGCACTTTCGTTTTGGGGTATTTGTGTTCAATGGTTCAGCTCTGCGGGCTTCCTTCCCCACTCCCCTGTCTCTGGGAGCAAGCCTCCAGACCCTCTTATTTGTTTCTACCTTTTTGCCGATGTTCCTTGTCTCTCGTGGTGGTCCAGAAGTGGGAAATATCACATTTCAGGCTGATTTCATGGGTGTTCACGGTGGTCTTGTAGTGTTCTTTTTTGCTGGAATTCAGCTCTCTTCAGGGAACTCCCCGAAATGTGGTCACCTGGCCTTCCGCCATCTTGACTCCGCATTTGTGGATTTTCATTGGTTGTGTTAGATTAATGAGATTTAGAATTTTATTTTAATGGTTTTTAAAAATATTATTTACCAAGTAATTTAATAAGAAAAGAAAATCCAGGGTGCCTGGGTGGCTCAGTTGGTTAAGCGACTGCCTTCGGCTCAGGTCATGATTCCGGAGACCCCGAATCGAGTTCCATATCGGGCTCCCTGCTCGGCGGGAAGCCTGCTTCTCCTTCTCTCACGCCCCCTGCTTGTGTTCCCTCTCTGGCTGTGTTTCTCTCTGTCAAATAAATAAAATCTTAAAAAAAAAAAAAAAGGAAAAGTAAAGAAATCCAATAAACAAAACATTTATAAAGTATTTATAATTACAGTTGTGAATGTATTTAATTTTGATATTTTTCTTCAGAATAATATATTCTTAAAATATATTTATGATATGAGTAAAATGCTTACCTAAAATGTAATAGAAACTAAATTAATATTAACGTAAGTAGGGGTGCCTGGGTAGTTTGGTGGGTTAAGTGTCTGCCTTCCACTCAGGGCATGATCCCAGGGTCCTGGGATTGAGATCCTTGTTGGGGTCCCTGCTCAGCAGGGAGTCTGTTTCTCCCTCTGTGAGCTCTCTCTCTCTCTCTCTTTCAAATAAATAAATAAAATCTTTAAAATATATATATTAAAGTTTGTAGTTAGATGGAAATTGAGAATATCTGTGAAAGTTTGGACTTCTTTCCTTACGTATAGAGTTGTTTTCCTTATTCTCTAGACCCAGACTATAAATGAGAGTAGTAGTCATTGATTAAGTGACAAGCATCATCAACAGCTAAAAGTGTTTTCCCACACCTTTTTAATCCTCTCACAATGCTATATTGTATGTCTTAATATAGTCACTTTATAGATTAAGATATCAAGGTTCACAGGGGTTCACAGTAGTTTCTGATAACTGCTTATCAGAAAACAGGATTCAGTTGTCCCTGGGTGGTACAGTTGTTTAAGTGCCCAACTCTTGGTTTCAATTCAGGTCATGATCGCAGGGTTTTGAGACTGAGACCCCTAGTGCCCCCCGCCCCAGCAGGGAATCTACTAACGTTACTCTCTCTTTCTACTTCTGCCCCTCCTCAGACTTGTGCTTTCTTGCTTATATGCTTGCTTGAGAATAAATAAGTAAATCTTTAAAAAACATAAGATCAAGGACCCCTGGGTGGCTCAGTTGGTTAAGTGACTGCCTTCAGCTCAGGTCATTATCCCGGAGTCCCAGGATCAAGCTCCGCATCCAGCTCCCTGCTCGGCGGGAAGCCTGCTTCTTCCTCTCTCTCTCCCCCTGTTTGTGTTCCCTCTCTGGCTGTGTTTCTCTCTGTCAAATAAATAAATAAAATCTTTTAAAAAAAGCAAAATAACATAGGATCACATAGCTTCAAATTCCAGATGTTTTTAGGATACAAAATAACTTCTGTAGAACACATTAGAAACGAAATATTTGGCTAATCTAGTTAGTGCTCTGATTTTTCTGGTCATTACTGAATATTATTTTGGTGGATATCAACCACAGAAAATGTATTAGATGAAATGGTTTTGAAAGTCATATGAACAATGCTTATTTAGATGGTTTTGACTATTAATATAAAGTTGCATATAGCTGTTACAGCATTTATAGTGTGTGTTGGAAAGGTCATTTTTATGTCGTGGTATGTATAATTCAATTTAGATGTGATTTAAGACCAATTGAATGTTTTAAGTAATTAACATTTCTTCTCTATTGCAATTTAATAATACATATCATACATTTCTTATTTAAAAATTTGAAAGCACATCTGCATTCTCAGTTGTAGTACTTACCAGGTCCATAATCTTTGGCAAGTTTCTTAGTTTCTCCAGATTCTCAGTTTTCTCAGCTGTAAAATAGGCCAAAAGTATTTTACACCATACGGTTATGAATATTAAATGAGTTTCTACATGTAAAAAAAGCAAGATAAGAGCACCTGGGTGGCTCAGTTATTAAGCGTCTGCATTTGGCTCAGGTCATGATCCTGGAGTCCTGGGATCGGGCCCTGCATCTGTCTCCCTGCTTAGTCAGAAGACTGCTTCTCCCTCTGTCACTCCCCCTACTTGTGTTCCCTCTCTAGGTGTGTTTCTCTCTGTCAAATAAATAAATAATTTTTTTTTTTAAAAAGCAAGATAAAGTCATACAAATAGTTAGAGATTGATAAGTGTTATAGTTAAAAAGTTATTTCTCACTTAAGTCTCTTGACAAAGCACAATGTAAAAGAAACAAAACTATTCCTCTTAGATTAAACAGTTTAATTTTATCATTTAAATGCAGGAAATTTACTTTTTAAAATAAGATTATAGGGGTGCCTGGGTGGCTCAGTCACTTAGGATCTGCCTTTGGCTCAGGTTATGATCCAGGGTCTGGAGATCAAGCCCCACATCGAGCTCCCTGCTCCGCAGGAAGCCTTCTTCTCCCTCTCCTGCTTGTATTCCTACTCCCACTGTTTCTCTCTCTCTCCATGGCAAATAAATAAAATCTTTTAAAAAAATAAGATTGTAGATATTGTTCTATTGCATTCTTCGTATTGACTATCATATTACAATTTAAAAAGTAACATTAGGTTATGTGTCTAGGAAATTCCATGCAGCATGGAGATTTTATGTTTGTTTGTTTTTTTCCCACTAAACTAGAATATTTATTGACTAAGAGATTAGTATACCAACCACAATACACTCATAAATATTACTATATTTTATTAAATTATAAAAATGAAATTTAATTTTGTTGGTTGTTTAAAAGCTTGCTAAAATTGCTTCCTAGGTGTTTTACAGAACAGTTTATTAGCCTCTAGAAAGAAGGCATACAAATATCTACTGTTTATGTATGATTTTTCATTATCTTTAACTATGGGTGGGTTAGTGATGATTGTTTTATAATTGATGAAAAAGATGTATAAATATCTTTATCATTTATTAATGAAAGATTACATTTAATATCATGATACCAATTAATCCATCATCTTCACTAGGTTTTTGAGATTAAATTTGTCCTTTTCCCAAAAATAAGCCAAATAATAAGTCAGATAGATATTGTTTCAACCTGTATCAACAAATGATCATTAGAAATTCCTGAGGCATCAGGGTGACTCAGTCAGTTAAGCGACTACCTTAAGCTCAGGTCATGATCCCAGGACTCTGGGATTTGGAACCCTGCTCATGGGGAGTCTGCTTTTCCTTCTCCCTCTGACCCTCATTCCATCTCGTGCTTCTGCTCGCCCTCTCTGTCACTCTCAAGTGAATGAATAAAAAATCTTAGGAAAAAAAAACAATTTCCTCACAACAAATGATCTAAGAAAATTCTGGCAATCAGAAGTAAGGACTGAACATTTACTCTTAACCTGATTAACAACAATGTCCCCAAAACTTTGTTCTTATTGGTGATTTTCAAATAACATCATGTAGTAACATGAGCCACATAAATGAGAAAAATTTCCCTCAACAACAATAAATAATTTCAAGTCAAATATACTGTAAGTTTATTATTTTGAATATTCAATAGTTGGGCATTTTGAAGATCACTGTGATTTTGCATGTTCTGACATAACAACTTTTGTTAAACACATTTTAGAAAATGAAGATCCTTTAGTAATCATTTTGTTCAATTCTATTCACATATTCCATTTGAGATGTCAACATACTTATGCATAGTGAATAGTACAGATTCATAAAAATCTTAACTACCGTCTCCCATTATCTCTTATACACACTAAATATATATCTCTTATTTCTCTCTAAAATGGGATTAGTCTGGATGCCTGAGTGGCTCAGTGGGTTAAAGCCTCTGCCTTTGGCTAGGGTCAAGATCTCAGGGTCCTGGGATCGAGGCCCACATCAGGCTCTCTGCTCAGCAGGGAGCCTGTTCCCTCCTCTCTCTCTGCCTGCCTCTCTCCCTGCCTGTGATTTCTCTCTCTGTCAAATAAATGAATAAAATCTTTAAAAAACATAAAAAATAAAAAATAAAATGGGATTAGTCATGAGATGCTTCTATATTTAATCCAGTGATCAGTGATCATGAATTTATTTTCTTTTTTCTTTTTTTTTAAAGATTTTTATTTATTTGACAGAGAGAGAGATCACAAGTAGGCAGAGAGGCAGGCAGAGAGAGAGGAGGAATCAGGCTAGGCTCCCTGTTGAGTAGAAAACCTGATGCAGGCCTCAATCCCAGGACCCTGAGATCTTGACCCCAGCCAAAGGCAGAGGCTTTAACCCACTAAGCCACCCAGGCACCCATAAATTTATTTTCATGTAGCTGAATATTGTCATTTGAAATTCATTACCAAAGACAAGGCTGTAAATTTTATAAAACTTGAACATAATTAGAATTGTGAATTAAAGTTACCCTCCATCACCAGATAGAGCATTAGTACAGTAGCAAAATGGCAATCAAATAATGGTAAAAGATGTTGCTAATGTCTAGTCCTAAAATTCCTGAAAATTGTTAAATTTGGAAATCTTTTTCCTAAACGTAATTTATTTTTAAAGTATAATTAGCCTACGGTGTTATATGACTTTCAGGTGTACGATATAATGAATGATTAAACAATCGTATACATTGGTTGTTGCTCATCATGACTAATTCCCTTCACCTTTTTCATCCATTCCCTTACCCAGTTTCCCTTTAGCAACCATCAGTTTGCTCTCTAGATTTAAAAGTCTGTTTTTTATGTGTTTTTGTGTTTGTCTTTTTTTCTTTGTTCATTTGTTTTTTCTTGAATTCCACACATGAGTGAAATCATATGGTGTTTATCTTTTTGACCAACTCCCTTCACTCAGCAATATACTTTCTAGGTCCATCCATGTTGTCGTAAGTGGCAAGATTTCATTCCTTTTTTATGACAGAACTGTGTGTGTGATGTGTGTGTAAACACATACATACATATAGCTCACATTTTCTATTTATCACTCATCCAAGACACTTGGGTTGCTTCCATAAGGTAGTTACTGTCAATAATGTTAAAATAAACATAAAGGTATACCTATCTTTTCAAGTTAGTATTTTTGTTTTTCTTTGGCAAATGCCCATAGTGGAAATACTGCATCATACGGTGATCATATTTTTAATTTTTTGCAGGTCCTCTGTCACACCAATTTGCATTGCTACTAATGCTGCATGAGTGTTCCTCGGTCTCCACAGTCTTGCCAATAATTGTTTCTTTTGGTTTTGATTTTAACCATTCTGACAGGTATTAGATCATGTCTCATTGTGTTTTGAGTTTGCATTTCCTTGATGGTTAGTGGTGTTGAGCATGCTTTCATGAATCTGTTGGATATCTGTACATCTTTTTTGGAAAAATATCTATTCCCGTCCTTTGGTCATTTTTAATTAGATTATTTGGGGGGGTTGGTGTTGAGTTGAATAAATTCTTCATATATTTTGAATATTAACCTTTTCCTGGATGTATCATTTGCAGATAGGTTCTTTCACTCAGTACATTATGTGTTTGTTTCATTGATGGTTTCCTTCATTGGGTGTGGTCCCATTTGTAAATAGGATTGTTTCTTTAATTTTCTTTCTGCTACATTATTATTAGTATGGATAAATGCAATAGATTTCTGTATATTAATTTTGTATCTTGCAAACTTACTAAACTTATTTGTCAGTTCCTATAGTTTTTAGTGGAGTCCTTAAGGTTTCCTATATAAATTATCATGTCATCTACAATGAACATTTTACTTCTTCCTTACCAACTTGGTTGCCTCAACATGATATGCAAAACTCACAGCTAACATTACATTACACTCAGTGGTCAAAAACTGAGTGTTTTTCCTCTAAGATCAGGAGTAAGACAGGGATGTTCACTTTTATTCAACATAGCACTGAAATTCTTAACTACAGCAGTCAGATAAGAAAAATAAAAATAAGGCATTTTTTTAATTGATAAGAAAGAAATAAAGCTTTCATTATTTGCAGAGGATATGATACTGAACATAATCCTTTAATTTATAAGCTAGTCAAGAGAGTACACAAATAGTTACTTCTATGTTGTGGCCATGTCTTCTTAATTAGGGGAGGGTTATTGCAGACTCTTTGGCATATGCCAAGGACTCATGGAATCTATCTTTTAATTTATGCATTTAGACAATTGTTTTAATATTAACATATTTATAACTATTTTCTCTATATTGCACTAGTGCTTTGTTATTCTTTGATCCCTATCTTGCTCTGATTGCTTCATTTTTTTTTTTAAGATTTTATTTAGTTGACAGAAACACAGCCAAAGAGGGAACACAAGCAGGGGCAGTGAAAGAGGGAGAAGCAGGCTTCCTGCCGAGCAGGGAGCCCAATGTGGGGCTCGATCCCAGGTCTCCAGGATCATGACCTGAGCCGAAGGCAGTCGCTTAACCAACTGAGCCACCCAGGTGCCCCTGATTGCTGCATTTTAATTGAATATTTATATGATATCACTTTATCTCTTCCCTTAGTATATCGGTGATACTCTAGAAAAAAAAAATCTAAGTTGCCAAAAGTCTTCAATACACATTTTTAGTTAATCTTAGTCTATCTTCAATTAATATCATACTTCTTCACATTGGTGTGGTTAGTTACCTTATTACATTTATTTCCAACTCCTTCCTTCACTTACAAAGTGTTGTCATTCATTTAATTT
This sequence comes from Spilogale gracilis, assembly GCA_004023965.1. Lineage (NCBI taxonomy): Eukaryota > Metazoa > Chordata > Mammalia > Carnivora > Mephitidae > Spilogale > Spilogale gracilis. Next base: position 2,944 of record PITA01035769.1, on the reverse strand, counting down.
ATGTCTATACTATAATCATAGAATGCAATGTTACTGTTATTGCTTTAAACAGTTATAGCTTTAAGAATTAATGACTTTTTTTTTTTTTTTTTTATCAGGGAGGGAGACAAACCATAAGAGACTCTTAATCTCAGGAAACAAACTAAGAGTTGCTGGTGGTTGTGGGGGAGGGACAGGGTGGCTGGGTTATGGGAAAAATAAAAATTAATAGAAATAAAATATAAAAGAATTAGATGGCTACATCCATAGGTAGGTGTTTGGAGAAAAGGTTCCTAAAACGTCTAAGCTTTTATTACTCAGTAAGTGAGTTTCCAGCATATACTTGAATGTATTGATTGCAAATGTTATTTTATATGACAGCCCTCTAATTCATAACACCCTTTCACTTAAGTATCTCTTCTCTTCTCATAAGAGAAATCACTCTTTTAGGATTTTAATTACAAGAACAGATTTACCACCTTTGTGTAAGTCTATTTTAAGTTCATCTTGTTAAAATTCATCTTCTCATCCTAACCTACTCAGATATTTTAGAAGCCAGTTGCATTTTACAGAATATTTATAACCTCTGTTTCAAAACTTTCCAAATCAAATCAGTAAGTCTTCTATGTCTTCTAATTCATTAGTGAATATATGTGAAGCATGGTTTTATAACATATGTATTTTCAATGACTCATGACCTGCCTCCCACAACTCCCCTAGCAGCTAATTAAGAGTATTCTTTTCATTTGTCCAATGGTCAATTACAAGAACTGTTCAGGAATAAAGTGCCTGGTTTTATTGCAGATGACAAGTGGAAGAGTCAGCTTGTTTCTGTGGAAGAGAAATAGAATGGGTCTATGAGACCAGAATTTTAGATGTAGCACACTATTAGAATAAAATCCTATTTTGTTCAATTGTTTTGATGTGCATATCTTCCTTTTTTGCATATAACTAAAATTCATTGTAGTAGAATAAAATGATTGGTTCAAGTTATTATAATATGTTATACTTATGAGTTGAATTACAAACATTATAGTCATCAAGATCATGACTACTTTGCTACTTCTTTTTTTTCCAACTCAACCTGTATACAAATATAAGATAATAAAAAACTAATTTTAAAATATTATTTTAAATTGTGATTGTGATATTTGTCATGAGGAAAGCCAAGGGCTTTGATAAATAACTACAGAGATTCTTGATTAAGTGAAACTAAGGAAGGGCACCTGGGTAGCTCAGTCAGTGAAGTGTCTGCTTTTGGCTCGGGTCATGATCCCAGGGTCCTGAGATTGAGCCCCACATTGGGCTCCCCCCTCTGCAGAGAGTCTGCTTCTTTCTCTCCCTCTGCTGCTTCCCCTCCTTAAGCTCCCTCTCTCTCTCTCAAATAAATAAATAAATCTTTTTTAAAAAAGTGAACCTAAGGAAAAGAAATCATTTTTAGTAATAACTCTTTTCCCTTGGGCAATTTATTACATTTAGAAGACAACAAAAAATATATGTTCCCCAGAATATCTCTTTTATTCAAATTCCTATACAAAAAATATATCATACATCTGCAATTCTATGATTTCTAGCTATCTCACATTTATTTATTGAAACAATTATTTTATTATGAAATTGCTATTAACACAAAGTTAAAAAAAAGACATAGTAGGTTTTAGCAGAAGTGATTGTACATAAGATTATCATTAGCATGTCATTTATTTCTTCATAAATAGACAACTTGATGATTTTAAAATATTTAATAAGTTAAATGACTGGAACCATATTCAATATTCAGCATCTTTGCCTAGACATGCCACAATAAATAAATTTGTATCAAAACACAAAAGAGCAATTTTTCAAAATCCAATTAGATAAAATAAGCAAAGTATTGGTATATATTAAACAGTGGTTTTACGCTGAGAATCACTGTAATCACTCCTAAGGGTCAAATTGTGTCCACCTAAAACATATGTTGAAGTCCTAACTTCCCATTTCTCTGAACTTAACTTTATTTTGAATCAGGATTCTTGTAGGCATAATTGCAACGGCGAGCTCAGATTGGAGTAGGGTTGGCCCCAACCCAATATAACTTGTATTTTACTAAGAAGACAGTTATGTGAAGATGGCAACAGACAAGATAATAACTTGTGAAGACAGAGGCAGAGATTGTGGTGTAGGGAAAAGGGAAGGAACACCAAGTGTTGACAGCCACCACCAGAGATAGAAAGAGGCGAGGAAGGGTCCCTGTACAGGTTTCAGAGAGGGCATGGTTCTGCTTGATTTTGTACTTCTAGCCTTCAGAAATGTGAGATCATAAATTTCTATTGTTTTAAACCACCACGTTTGTGGCACTTTATTAGGGCAACCCAAGGAAATTAATACAATCACCAGGAATACTTAGGTATTAGATATTATTAGAATAGTAAGGTGTTGCCTCAGTAATTCATGTTTACTTACCATATTGGGTTTTGGAAAACATTAGTACCAATTCTATGGTATTTAGGTATTTGGTATTTGTAGATATTAAGAATATAATAAATATTATTTTTAAATAATATTATAAATATTTCAGTCATTCAACTAATATTTATCAAGTGCCTTCCTCAGGCCAAGCCTATTCTAAGTGCTTGGGATATAGCTGTGAACAATATCAACAATGTTTCTCCTATAAGGGAGGAATCTGGAAAGACTGACAATAAGCAACAAAAAATCAACAAAAATAACAATAACTATATTTTACCTAGTCATAAGTGTTATGGAATTGAATAAATCATGAGAAAAGCAACAAGAAGCAGTCAGAGGTTGGAGAAGCATTGCTATTTTAAAGTCATAAGGAAAGGTCTCTTTGTAATGGAGACAGTTGAGCACTCAGTCATGTCTCAGTCTAGAGGAGAACTACAGGAAGAGCAAACAGAAAGTGTCCCAAGTTTGGAGAAGATTGTCTTCAGGTGTGACTGGAATGGAGTGAGAAGTAGAACAC
>PITA01035768.1:0-10176 GCA_004023965.1 Spilogale gracilis | reverse complement strand
CAATCGCCAAACTGTGGAAAGAGCCAAGGTGCCCATCAACAGATGAATGGATAAAGAAGATGTGGTACATATATACAATGGAATACTATGCCTCCATCAGAAAGGATGAATATCCAACTTTTGTAGCAACATGGACTGGACTGGAAGAGATTATGCTGAGTGAAATAAGCCAAGTAGAGGAAGTCAAGTATCACATGGTTTCACTTACTTGCGGTGCATGAGGAGTAACCTGGAGGACAGTGGAGAAGGAAAGTAAATGGGAAGTAGGGTAATCCAGGGAGAGAAACGAAACAACAGAGACTTTGGATACAGAAACAAACTGAGGGACTTGGAGGGAGGGGATGGAGGGATGGGAGAGCCTGGTGGTGGGTACTGGGGGCACCTATTGCATGGAGCACTGGGTGTGGGGAATGGGGAATGAACCTTGGAACACTGGAAAAAAAATTTAAATAACAACAACAACAAAAAAGAAATGAGTGGAAGACATGAAGACATATTTCTCCAAAGAAGACATCCAAATGGCCAATAGACACACGAAAAAGTGCTCCACATCACTTGGCATCAGGGAAATGCAAATCAAAATCACAATGAAGTAACACCTCACACCTCACACCAGTCAGAATGGCTAAAAAAATTAACAAGTCAGGAAGCAAAAGATGTTGGCGAGGATGCAGAGAAAGGGAAATATTCTTACACTGTTGGTGGGAATGCAAGCTGGTGTACCACACTGGAAAACAGTATAGAGTTTCATCAAAAAGTTAAAATACAGTTACCCTACCACCCGGCAACTGCACTACTGGTATTTACCCCAAAGATACAAAGGTGGTGATCCAGGGGGGCATTCGCACCCCAATGTTTATAGCAGCAATGTCCATAAGAGCCAAACTATGGAAAAAGCCCAGATGTCCATCAACAAATGAATGGCTAAAGAAGTTGTGATATATGCATACACAGACACACACACACACACACACACAAGCATACATATAATGGAATACTGCTCAGCAATCAAAAATGACATCTTGCCATTTGTAATGACGTGGATGGAACTAGAAGATATTATGCTGAGCTTTTTTAAAAAGTCAGTCAGAGAAAGACAATTATCATTTATCTCACTGTTTGTGGAATTTAAGAAACAAGGCAGAGGATCATAGAGGAAGAGAGGAAAAAAAACAAGATGAAACCAGAGAGGGAGACAAACCATAAGAGACTCTTAATCATAGAAAATAAACTGAGGGTGAATGGGATGGGGGCAGTGGAGAGGTGGCTGGATGATTGACATTGGGGAGGGTATATGTTGTGGGGAGTGCTGTGTGTTGTGTAAGATTATTGAATCACAGACCTGTATCTCTGAAACAACATTATATGTTAATAATAATAATAATAAAAAAGAAACTTCTGCTTGGCAGAAATAACTATCAGCTGCCTTGAAATGACAAAGGAGAAATAGATAAAAAGTGCAATGCTTCTTGGGCAAAGGAAGGACAGATAAGACCTGAGTTCGAATTAAGTAAAGGAGGGTGCCTGGGTGGCTCAGTGGGATAAGCGGCTGCCTTTGGCTCAGGTCATGGTCCCAGAGCCCCAGCATCAAGTCCCACTTTGGGTTCCCCATTCTGTGAGGAGCCTGATTCTCCCTCTTCGCTCTCCCTCTCATTCTCTTTCTCTGTCTCTGATAATAAATAACAAAATAAATAAATAAATTAATTAATTATGAAAAGTAAATAAATAAAAATCTTTAAAAAAAGAAGTTTAAAAAAGAATTAAGTGAAGGAAACCAAGTGCATTCGTGCTTTTCACTGCAAGATGTTGGCCAGAAGTGACATATTTGCCTACATGAGAAGGTAAGGTGTTGGTGGAAATACACCCATATGCAAACATATTACACACACACTCAGAAGTACTTAACACTTTATCTTGAAGTTAGCTTGAGCACACTCCCATTGTACTGCCATAGTATAGCTTGAGCCACACTCCCATTGTACTGATGATATAGTACAACTAATAATTAAACATTATTTCTAAAAGTTGACTCCCTCAACATGTTACAGAGATCCCATAACTGGACAGGATCACTGACAATGCTAGCACTGTAAAAAAGGTATGCTTATATATATTTAGCATTTAATATTTACATTATAAATCAGAATTACGTTAGATTTGCTGTACTATGTTTTTTTTTTTTAATTGGGTTAAATCATTGGAAGTGATTTTGTAACAATAGAAGCATAGGCCAAATTCGAAATAAATGCCATTCTTCAAAATGTGCTCCCTCTATCCTGACCATGACCAACTGTTTTTTTCTTTTTTCCTCTTAGGCAGGAAAAGTTAATCCTATTGGACATAGAGTTGCAGCCTGTTTGACTGAAAAACTTCCCAGGGTGAGCATTTTCTTTTCTTTTTTCTTTTCTTTTTTTTTCTTTTTTTAAAGATTTTATTTATTTGACAGAGAGAAACACAGTGAGAGAGGGAACACAAGCAGGGAGAGTGAGAGAGGGAGAAGCAGGCTTCCTGCCGAGCAGGGAGCCTGAGGTGGGCTTGATCTGGGGTCTTCTGGGATCATGACCTGAGCCAAAGGCAGTCGCTTAACCAACTGAGCCACCCAGGCGCTCCTGGGTGAACATTTTCAATACACATTTTTGTAAACTTAAGATAGGCAACTCTCAACGTTCCTTAAGAAAGTTGTATCAACTTAGAGTGGTCAATTTTGATTCTTTACTGTATTTTGAGGCCTTCTATTGATTTTGTTTAAGGAAGTGAAAACTCCAGACTTACAATCTCTAGCTCTACAAAAACTATTGGAGATACCTCTTATTTCTATAGAAAATAGTTATTTATCGTATGCTTTCTAACCTGGATACTTCCTGGTTGTTTTCTAAATATAACTTTTAAAATATGACATTTATTTCTATAAAATACGTTTTAGGAAGTTTCATTATTTGGGTCTGTAGTTCCCCATGTACTTATTACACTCGTGCAGTGGTGTTCACTGATTGGGATAGGTTAATCCTGCTAATATTTTAAAAACTGTTCTTAATAATTCAATTTTCTTGTCTCACTGTAGCTAATTACTCCACCTGAGGCAAAAAAATTTTTCAACTATAGATATCCACCTGCTGGAGCTGAAAGAGTATTTTATGGCAGAGCAAATGATCCCCAAATTGCTCCTTATTTGACACATGGAATAAGATCTAAAAGTTCAATATCGGTAACTTCTTTTCCTTTTTTCCCTGTCCGTTATTAACTTACTGAGGTGAAAATGCATGAATAAGGTATTAATGAAATCATCAGTTCCAATTTCCTTCCCACTCTTGCTCTTGAGTAGTGAAGAAATCCAAGGAGCCAAGAGACTGTAGAGAAATTAGATTGTAGAGACAATCTACGTATTTTTACCTCAGGTAATAAAAGCCAAGTTGCACTCCATTTTCTCAGAGTAAAGAGAAATGCTGTCAGGCTTTGTTAGAGAACAACGGAGAGGATGAAGGCTGGATGATACCACCTCAAGGCACAGCGGAATGCTTGTATAGAATTTGGGGGAGTGGGCTGAATGTTAACTGGGCAATCTAGATACCGAAGACCTGAGCTATACCTCTGGAGAGAGCTTGTGGCAACGGCATGGTTCTTGTACTTGTCATTCCCACTTTTCTAGAATCTGCATCAAGTAACCAGGGTGCTCTTCTTATAAACCTTAGAGACTCAGTGAAGGTTCATGTAGTCATGTTCTACCCTCATAGCTCCAATGTTGACAGTTCATTTGAAGAGATGAGCAAAGGCAAGGATAATGAAATGTTTTTCCACAATCACATTCTCTTCTCCCCAGCTATTGATTACTTTCAGTTTTCAGATTTTTGCTTTTTTGTTGTTGTTGTTACATTTGTGCTTTATATGATTTCTTTAGGCAAAGGTATTGATCAACCCACAGCCTATAACAACATTTCAACAGAAAATTAAAGATAAAAAGGAATCAGTATATTTTAGCAATCAATGGGCACCACTAGGAAAATCTCATGATCAAACGCCAGGATTACCTAAAGGCCTGGATATACTCAATACGACATTTGGGACAACAGTCATAAGAGGTAGTAAAAAAGTGATGGGTAGTTGGATGGTGAAGTGTCTTCTTAAAAAAAAAAAAAAGGAAAAGAAATGTCTTTTAGACATTTTTTAGACAAGAAGTGGGATTAAATATCTTGTTGACACAGCACTTGGTGGTGGTGTAAATCATGATTCAGAATGAAAATGGGATCATAGTGAGAAAATGACTCACAGACCCAGAATCCTTACAGTTTACATGTACCAAAGCAGTAAAAATCCAGCTTTTGGAAGCAGATTCAGTGAGTATAGTGGAGATGGAATAAAGACAGGAGAGAGATTCAGGAAAGTTGATACTGAAGCCAGCTATGAAGTCCTCAGTCCCTTCTCCCTGGACATGCATTTGTGTGTTTTATTTCCACCAATGCTTCTGATATGTTCATAACTCAACTGTATGAAGCAGTCCACAGAACAAATAAGTTTGGCCAATGCTGTATACTGCACTCCATCCGAGCAGATCCACAATGTCTACCCGCATTATGTCAAATGCAGGCAGCATGTATAGTAGAACTTCATTCTCATTAGGAGAGGGAGTAGAGTGCATCTCTCAACAAACAACAGCTTACAATGGAATTGGTCACAGGTCATTGTTTCTTCTGAAGCCCCTCTGCCATGTTGTTGAACATTTTTCCTTCCACTTGTTCACGTATCTCCTCCTCTCTTTTTCATGTCTCTTCCCCTCTCTTTCCAGGGGTCTTACTACAGGAGACCTCAACTTCCATTTTTCTTTTTCCTGCCAAGAAATTTTGTTCTTTTGTTTTTCTGCATGCATTAAGGCTCCACCTCAAGAACCTTATCTTTTTTTTTCACCAAAAGGGCCATTAGATTATGTTCCTTAATATAGTAACACCCACTCTGTAGATAAATCATGCCTCTCTATTCAGATGCAAAAATCTACAACTTGATCATATCAGATCTAAAGTTAAAATTAGTTAAAGTTCGAATCTTGAAAAAATGTATTTTAGAACAGATGATGTATCTTTTTACTTTATAATAGGTTTTTAAAATTGTACTTGTGTAGATGTGGCATTATAGCATTATAGTAGTTATATTATAACTGCTATTTAGGATTAGGCCATTTAATACAAAAGCACTGTCAAGGTATACCTCATTAAATATATAATAGAAAGAATGTTCTAAAACATGTATCTGTCATTCATAGGTGTAATAGTTCATATATCAGACAAAAATGCTGCTTTATAGGATTATTTTGAGTTGACCCAATTTCTGGTATTCTTAATTATTTGTTTATAGACCCCAAGTCTTGGTAGAAGTTCAAAAGAAAGAAAACATCTGAACCTATGTTATCAGGTTGAAAAAGAAGAATGAAATTATGAATTGAATTATGTTTAAAAATCATTAACAATAAAAACAAAATAATTCATTGTATATAAAACTGGGGTCCACCAGTTTTGGGAAGGCAGCTATTAAACACCTTATTGCTCTAGGTTTGGGATCTATAGGAAGAATTCCTTCCTGAGTCCAGTTATTTCCCTGGCACTTTCGGCTACTGTGAAGATGGATACTCAGATCAAAACAGACATAGGGTATATGCTTCAGTCTACAGCAGTTGCCAAATTTACCCCCACAAGGCATCAGTGTTTCTGAAACAGACTTGTGATTCAAATTTGCTTAGACCATCTTGGGAAGTCTGGAGCAAACTAAAATCAAAATTGTTCTGAGCGTCTCAGAATTAGAAATTTAACTAGGCTTGGAATACAGCTCAGGATAACCTAAATAGTTAACCAGTACACAATTCTGGTATTCTTCAGAATTCTAGGGAGTGACTAGGTGAAGTTGGGGGTCCCTAGGACAGTAACATGTAGATGATGTCCTGTCTTTCTTGCTAAATCTTCTTTTGCGTTCCCTCAGATTGCCCATGTGGTTTATGTCATTGGCATACCTCATTTGTCATTTGCTCTAGTCAATTTAAATATGCTATAAATAGATGGAAGCTACCCTAAAACTGATTTCATTAATTCTTCCTTCAGAATCATCTGCTAGGGATATAGTGAACCCACCAAAACCCTATGAAGAAGTATGTAAGGAAGCAAAGGAAGGACATGATCTGTATATTATTTCTCACAATGATTATTATGTGGGTAAGTGTCTTCCTGTGTAAAATAGGCCTGAGGATATAGGACTATCAGATATGAGAAGAGGAATAAAGGAGATTATGTGCATAAACTTAAATGCTTTACATATAATAAGTGATCGGTAAATAATAATTTATTAGTAAGGCGATAAACCCTGATAGCTAGGAACACAGATATTTAGGCATTTTGTATATAAAATGTAGAAATGTATGTATTATTAAAAGGAAAAACATCTAAGAAAGGTTACATGTTAGTTTTAGGCTTAAAAAATACTGCTAAGTACTTAGATTGGATAATGGTCAGTACACAATTTTTTGAATCAGCTAGACTAGGCTCAAATACTTGTTTGTCCATTAATCTCTTAAATGGGGATAATAATGTTGTGAGGATTAGGTGAGTGTCTGCAAAGTGCTTTCATAGTGCCTGAACTATGGAACATAGTAGGGGCTCATCTTGTCTAATATAGCATATTACTATAACTGTTCTATAGCACAACAAAAAGGCATTAGATGTTTACAGTGCTATGAAATACAACTTAGTTGTTGACATGTTGATGATAGGTGGAATCTTGATGTAATAGAAGACTGGGAATTAGACACTGATGTATGTCCTGAGAAAGCCAATGGATTGTGTGTAATTAATTCATGAACTCAATCCTCATTAGCTAGAAGCAAGACTTGCCCTTTATTGGAGCACAAGGCCACTGTCATCCTTGCTTTCTCTTGTTTCTTTACTTTTTCTCCTCCCTCACCATCCTCTCATACCACAGTTCCTCTCTGTGCTCTTCCTCCTAATTCTGCTCATAGTTGGGCCTGCTTCCTTTGCCCATTGCTCTACTGTCTGGAATATGCCATTCTCTTCTTTCATGGACAATCTCTGCTGCTTCCCCCACACTTGAACACATCTAGTCTTGAGATTATCTCTGCCTTCTCATTTATACTCCTGCTGCTTCCCTTACTCCATCACCAGCCACTGGTACTCCATTGAACTCCGTGTCTCTCTCCAGTCCCCCTTCCCTTATTCCTTCTTTCCTCTCTTTCTCTCTTGTGAAAATATTTTCATTTTTGGAAAAAGTTTCCATGTATTACACAATAAAATCCAATGTCTTTTAATTGTTTTCAATACAACTTGTAAAATACAGGTAGACAACCTGTAATTAGATATCTTATATGCAGTTAGCAGCTGGAGGAAAATGAGTGTAGGGTTTTTTTTTTTTATTTTTAAAAGAGCTCTAATGGGCTATAAAATGACTGACATTACCTTCTTTTGCTGATTTTTATGGGAGCCTCATTGGCCTCTTGAAAAGGTACAGAACACAATCTTTTTAATATTGTCCTTATTTTTTCTCATAATGAAAGTAGCTTTATTTTTTATTATAAAATACATAATGATTATAGAGAATTTAAGTATCTCGATAAAATGGGGTGGACATCTGGCTGGCTCAGCTCTTACAGCATGCAACTCTTGATCTCAGGGATGTCTAAGTTTGAACCCCACATTGAGTGTAGAAATTACTTAAAAAAAATCTTGAGGTATCTGGCTGGCTCAGTTGAAAGAGCATGTGACTCTTGATCTTGGAGTCATAAGTTCAAGCCCTATATTGAGGGTAGAGTTTACTTTACTTAATTAAATATTAAAACAAATACACACACACACGCACATACATACAAATCTCAAAAAAAATGAGAAAGTAAATGCAACATTGAAATCCCATTAGCCAGAAATATCTATAGTTGATATATGTGAGGCTGAATCTCCATCATTTCTTTAACCTTTTAGTTGATCTCTTATTTTAGTCTTACTTCTTTTATCTAAAAAATAGAAAACTAATACCACATCATGACTTGAAAAAAGTACAGTATTAGATCTTAAATATAAAGACCTCTCTTTGGTTTCTCAGGCTTCAGTTTCTTATATGAGATAAGTGATTATAATGAAATGGGAGAGTTGCAATGTTCTGATGATCCCACCAAATCTCCGTGAGAGCAAATACAAAACAATAGCCTCTCAGATATTAGCAGACTAGAAAGGACACCTGGGGTCCCAAAGCATTGCAGTACCTCCCCTGATCTTCAGGATTTCTGTAACATTAATGGGGCCTGCATTTTCATCATTTATATGTTTCTCTTCTATATCATTTCCCTACTTACTTACCAAATATTAACATAGGAACTCTCGTCCTGCCAATCTCCTAGCTCATGTGGGAGTCTCCTTGTCCTCTGTAGCCAGATCTGTGCAATCCTGGCACTGTTACAATTCCATTTAGTTCCCACTCGCATTTTCATCTTCAATGAGAGCATAATGTGCTTCTGGCAAGATAAGGTTATTTGTGTTGCTTCCTCTTTTTTTTTCCACAGGAGAAGTGAAGAACCGAAAGTATAACCCATCAAGTTTTCATAGGTTTAACTTGTATGGGGTCCCAACACCACATTTTAATGATGGAAGAGCCATGGCAAAAACTTTATATTGGCTCCATGAGCTACAAATGTAAGTTTAATTACATTGGGTCCTGAAACAGGTATTAGATATATGGTACATAGACTTAAAGAGTTGTTGATTAAATTTATTTTTTGAAGAGGTGTAATACATTGACATGGTTCAAACATAAAATTATAGGAAAAGATGTATAGTAATGTCTTCCAAACTGTCCAGTGCTCTCAGAGACAACCCTAATACTGTGTATGTCTGTCATTCTAAATTACTTAATGCCTTTATAAATAGCAGATCTGAAGATACATGTACCTGTTTTTCATCTACAGAATCAACCGTATTCATGTTTTTTTCTTTTCTTTTCTTTTTCTAAAGATTTATTTATTTACTTTGGAGGGGGTAGGCTGAGAGAGAGGGGAAGAGAGACCCAAGTGGGCTCTGTGCTGATCAGAGAGCCCAATGTGGGGCTCAACACAGGGCTCAACATGGGGCTTGATCTCATGACCCCAAGATCATGGACACCAAGATCACAACCTGAGCTGAAAGCAAGAGTCAGATGCTTAGCCCACTGTGTCACCCAGGCACCCCACCCCTATTCATATTTCTTAAAGATACGGGCTTTCAGATCTCTATAAGATAATCATATCACATATAATTGTACTGTCATTTATCATTCTGTTTTTTAAGTAGTTATTTGGGCACCTGTGTATCTGATTTAACTCTTGCAAACTGTGATCTTTTATGTCTCAATTCTATATATGACTACTTGTCTAGAAAATTAAAGTTCCTTAATTTTTTATTTTCTGTGTTATATTGTATATATAAGCCAACAAAAGCATTGGGAGATTTGTAATAAAAATTCATCTTTCCTACTATGCTTAAAAAATCAGAAAATTGGAAATACTGAAGTAGTAGCTTGAATGGTGCCTTACCCCCAAAAGACTTGTCTTTGGTCTAATTCCTAGAACCTCTGAATGTTACCTTACGTAAGAAAAGGATCTTTGCAAGGTTAATTAAGTTAATACTCTTGAGATGAAGAGGTCCTTTTGGATTAACTGTGTGGGCCCTAAATCCAACGATAAGTGTCCTTATAAAGGAAGGCAGAGGGAGATTTGAGAAAGAAGAGGAAAAGACATAGAGAAGAGGTGTAGAGAAAGATGTTCATGGAGGAGATTAGAGTGATGTGGCCTCAAGCCAAGAAAAGCCAAAGAATGCCAATAACCTCCAAATGTTGGAAGAGGCAATGAATAGATTCTCCCCTAGAGCCTTTGGAGAAAATACAGCCTTGCTGACATTTTGATGTCTGAGTTCTGGCCTCTAGAATTGTGGGAGAATGTTCTTGTTGTTTAAAGTCACCAGTTTGGGAGGGTCAAGATGGCGGAAGGCCAGGCGACCGCATTTCAGGGAGTTCCCTGAAGAGAGCTGAATTCCAACAAAAAAACCACTACAAGACCACCGTGAACACCCATGAAACCAGCCTGAAATGTGATATTTCCCACTTCTGGACCGCCACGAGAGACAAAGAACATCGGCAAAAAGGTAGAAACAAATTGGAGGGTCT
>PITA01035767.1:0-10185 GCA_004023965.1 Spilogale gracilis | reverse complement strand
CAGCTGAGGGCAGGCGCAAGGCTTTCTCCACATGTGGCTCTCACATGCTGGCGGTCACCATATTCTATGGGACCCTTATCTTTATGTACTTACAGCCAAGCTCAAACCATTCCCTAGACACAGACAAAATGGCCTCCGTCTTCTACACAGTGATCATTCCCATGTTGAACCCCTTAATCTACAGCCTCAGGAACAAGGATGTAAAAGATGCCCTGAAGAAAGTTACCATCAGTAGAAACCAGGCTTTGTGTTTGTGAAATTAAAAAAAAAAAAAAAAAGGAATAAATAAAAACGGACTTTCCTTCACGATCGGAGTTTTTCCTTGATTAATAAAACTAGTAGAGTGCATTGATCCCAGTTGGTGGTCAATAAACATTTGTTCACTGCAAAATATTATCCTCTGAATTCTTTGTAAATATGTGTGACTTAGAACTAAAATTTGTATGTAGAAAGTACCAAAAGAATTTGTATCATGTTAGTCTCAAATGAGACAAAACGTATAGTAAGTCTTTATGTCATTTGGTAGCTATATAACTAGGTACTGCCAAGAACAGACAAACGTGAAGACACCTTGAACAGCTAATTTAGGATCATAAGAGTGCTTTTATATTTATGAGTGCTTCAGTAACACATTCCAAATTAAATGCCAAAAGAAAACCGTAAGGCAGTGGTTTCAACTGGGAGTGATTTTCATTTGGCAATGTCTAGAAATGTAATTGATTCTGACCATAACAAAATGGATTAAAGGAAGACCATTTATATCTAGAAGATCAAGGCTGAGGATGATACAAATCACCTACAATGTACAGGCAAGTCCCTCACACAAGAGAAATGATCGAATCCAAAAAGCTAATAGGATCAATTGAGAAAGCCTGTGTGAACAATTGTTTCTGAAAGAATTATTGTAGAGATATTATTCAGGTCAAGGTGGTAGACAGTGTTTTTCAAGTCTTCTTCTATAGCCCTGATAATTTTCTCTTTATTTACTCAATCAATTGTTGAATATTATTAAATCCCAGTTACATTCTGTTTTTGCCTTCTTATCCACTCATTTTTATTTCATACATTTTGGGGTGCCGTCACAAGTTATACATGAATTCATAATTGCTATTTTTTAAATTTTTTTCTTATTATCATTATTAAATGCATGCTTTTTTTTCTGGCACCATTTCTTATCTTAAAGTCTGGTGCTTTGTTTGTTTGTTTGCTTGCTTACTTTAATATAAGCAATCCAGATTGAACTAGACAGCTCAAAATTCTTTCAAATTTATAGAGGGTAGCTAGCCATGCTCCCTCAACCTTCTGCTCTCAAACTTATATACCTAACCCATCAATGTGATCAGCACATAAAGAGACCTTCCATATTAAAAGATGTACCTAGTTTAAGGCAGCTATTATTTGGGATTTAAATATCACTATATTTTTTTGTGTTAAAATTAGTTCTTTAGTAAAATTGTATCTGGAACAGATACCACCAATGATCTTTCTGTGAACCATTTTTTATTTGTTCTCAAACTTAAGCAAGCATTTTGGTAGTCTTACTAAAACACAAATTGCTGGGTCAAATCCCTAGCGTTTCTGATTCAGTAGTTCTAGTGTGAAGCCAAAGAATTTGCATTTCCAACAAGTTCCTAAAGTGACTTAATGCTGTCTGTCCAAGACCACACTTTAAAACCTCTACTTCATGTGATCCCTTTACCTATTTGTATGATGTTTCCCCTCTCAAGAGCCAGTGCCTACACCTCTTTGATGGAGAAGGATATCAGGCTTTGTGAAGATGCATTGCCTGCCTTCCAGGTGACCACGAAGTTACTGGGAATTTACATCCTGCAAGGGATAGCCCTTAGCCAACTGCTGCTGTATACACAGGAGTATAAATACCCAAGTTCCTTAGCCTACTCATTAGAGCAACTGCAAAGTTTGACCTACCCTGTTTCCAAAACTCTCCCATGGAATCTAAGTGAAATTCCTATTATGGGATTTTGGTACTGCACTCATTCTTGGTCTATTTCCTTTTGAGGCCTCTCTCCCTACTCAACACAATGACTGTTCTTGAGAATAATACCTAATAAATTGCATATATACAAATTACTGACTCAACATCTCCTTTTTGGGAAACCCTATTTAAGATTGTATCATAATTTCTATACACTACATTGTTTGTATAATTTGACAGAAAATAATGCCTCTTTGATAATAAATGTATCTTGAAATATTAAAATTGTTTCACATTGGTCACTCGTTCTCAGCATGCTGAGTTTTTCTTGAGTGTTTCCACTACCTCTTATCACAAAATAGGCTCAGATGTTAAAAACACAGCTTTGAAAAATAAAAGTCTGAATAATTCCTTAGGATGTATAGTCAGGCCTAGTTTATTCCTAGCGACAAAACTCTGGATCCCTTTTCTTCTAAGAGAAGAAAGACAGATGAATAGATACCAATATCAGGGGATGTGAACCTGACTCATAGAACCATTAGTAAAATTACTTTTGGTCAGGGGGCCTGGGTGGCTCAGTCATTAAGCATCTGTCTTCAGCTCAAGTCGTGATCCCAGACTCCCTGATCAAGCCCTGCATGGGGCTCCCTGCTCAGCAGGAAGCCTACTTCCTCTCTCATTCCCCCTGCTTGTGTTCCCTCTCTAGCTGTGTTTCTCTCTGTCAAATAAATAAAATCTTTTTAAAAAATTACTTTTGGAAATCCATTATTTCTCTCTCATTGGTAAAATGATGAGATTGTATGGCTTTAATTTGTTTTCTTTTACAGAATTACTTTGGTCACAAATTAATTCTTAATGTTATTATTAATAATAACAGCAATACATTTTATGGCTCCTCTGGTTGAATGGGATGGTAGGCACAAAGATTGGCCCTATTCTTAACACAGTTTTTTCCAGACATCTTCCTTCAGGTCACTCAACAACACTTGATTCATCTCTTCAGAATCAGATGACCATTTAAACCACTGTTGGAAAACTATGGATCTAAATATATTCTCTGGTTCCTGCAGTCCATAATTCTCTGATTTTCACTTTCTCACAGGCATCTCAAAAGTTCGACATTGCCAATGGAAGTCTCTCTCACCAGTACTGCACCTGACCCCTGCCTGCATCTCCTCTTTCCTTATAACAACCATGCCCACTTGTACCTCCAATAATAAGCAGTTTTATTAGTTGTAGTAGCACTCATGAGGACCTACAGTTCACCAGGGCTTCTGTTGTTTTGTAATTGTAAAATCTAAACTTGAAAAGAACATTTTATCACTTAGAAAATTTCAGATCTGAATGACTAACATTGCTTGGAAAATGGCTTTCCAAAGTGTGAAGAAGAAGTATAATTTCTCTCCAATAATGTTGTTAGGGAAAACACAGAACTGGAAAAATTGTTGTGTGGGTTTGACTTAAAATTTGAGCTCACATGTTATTGAAATGAATGTATTTTTAACAACATGTTTGGAGATTCAGGGTTTCCACTGTCAGCATTTTTTTTTGCATATTTTATTTATTCATTTGAGAAAGAGAGCAAGCACCAGCAGAGAGGAGATGCAGAGGGAGAGGAGAAGCTGATTCCTCACTGAGCAAGGAACTGGATGCAGTTTCTGGAGATCTCCAGGACCTGGAGATCATGACCTGAGCTGAAGGCAGACATTTAACCATCTGAGCCACCTAGGTGCCCCTCCACTGTCATCATTTGTCATAATTTGTTATAATTTATTCCACAATATGAAGAAATCTCTAAATAACTATATTAATATATTTATTTTTAGGAGGTTCAACCCCAGATTCTCTCAGACCACTCTCTTGTTACAATTTGAGAAGTATGGTAGGATAAATGAGTCCCAATGGTATTTTCTTATGAGAGATGCCATGAAACCTTCTTTCAAGTTCTCGAGAGCTTCCACGTGAGGATCAAGGAAGGAAAAGAAAAGAGGAACTCCCCAACACTCTTATAATTTTGAGGAATATTTTCAAGTAGAGGACTGGAGAGAGCTCTGTGTGTATATATTAAGCTAAACATGAGTTCATTCTGACATCTTCCACTCTAAGGCAGTATCACAGGATTCATTTCAGATTTAAGTTTATGCTTATCTGTAAAGTTCTCTCTAACCTAGACCTTCCCAATTGAAAACCATCTAACTATTTGTTCAGCTCTAATATACATGTATACCAATTTCAGAATTATTAACTAGAACCTCCATGAGAAACAAATTTTCAAACCTGAATGCAGAGTTCACATACAGTTCCTTTTGTCTCTGATTTCAGTTTCTAATCAAAACACCATTGCCCAGAGTTACTTTGGTCAGTTCATCCCACATTTCAGTGTGTTTATATTATATATTTACAGTAGAGTTAGATGCATTTGTCAGAGTATGTATTTCTTCCTGGTATTTGCCAACAGTCTCGTTAATTTTTATTTGTTTACATATAAAATTTATTTGTTGTGTCACATGGCATTATGCATTTGTGACAAATGATGCAAAAGCATACAGTTAAGAAACCACCCCTTAGTAACATGCAGAACAGATCCTTCTGTTTGGAAGTTTCCCTAGGTGTCTCCTAGTCACTGTCCCCTCCCCCCAAATTTGATCCATTAAGCTGAACTCTTACTTAAAGATTTAAAAATTGAGGGGATTTTTTTGTGTTTTTTAACCTTTTAGTGTTTACTTTCTGCAGTAAATTTGCATAAATGTGAAAAAAATGTGAAAAAAAGTGGGATGATGAAACATTCACTGGGAAGAGCCCCTTTTTTTAAAAGATTTTTATTTATTTATTTGACAAAGAGAAACATAGCTAGAGAGGGAACACAAGCAGGGTGAGTGAGAGAGGGAGAAGCAGGCTTCCCCTAAGCAGGGAGCCTGATGTGGGGTTTAATCCCAGGACTCCAGGATCCTGACCTGAGCCACCCAGGTGCCCTGGAAAGAGCCTTTTATAATATATATAAGACTAATGTTTAAATAACAGTATAAAAACATAATTTATAACAAATAGCTGCTAATCATTTCTCTTCATTGTCATTTGAACTCAATCTTATTTATATGCATGAACTTAAGTAGAAGATGTCCGTAGTTTTTGTTCTGACCTAGGTACTGAGTCATGGCATTTTATAACAATATATAAACAAGAACAGGGCATTTTGCCATCTGTATTAAGTATGTTTGCCAGCTTTAAACAAAAGTAAGTACTGATTATTCATAGAATAATTATTTAATATTTCAAACATAGTTCCTACTTATACATATATTCTAATTAACACTGACACAGTATGACTGTGTCAGGCTATGATTCTTAGGGTCATTGCTTCTTTTTAGTCTTCAGTGAACCAAATATGTTAATGCATCACTCACAAACAACATTAGACACCTCACCACCACCACCACTGTATTGAGGCCCTGAGTTATAGTCCTTGGTGATATAAACTTCTCCCTGTTTTGGACCTTAGGCATTTATACCAAATGACTTAATGACCTTTTCACTTACATCTTTAAGGTTACTGTGTATAATTTCAGTTGTATTTTTCACCTCCTGTCTATCTGATACCTCTAAAAGATACTTCTGGGATATTCAGCACATCCTCAGCTAAATGTTGACCTCCTTGGGTTACTAAGAAGACAAGAGAAAATGTACTATATTGGAAAAAAGAAATAATTCCATAATCCCCCCATCCTCTTCTAAAAAAATCTTTTTGCGGTGTTGAAGATTATTTTTTTCCCACAAAGATTCTGCTTTTGTCATTCAAACTGCCATAACAAAATCCATAAACTAAGTGGTTGAACCATCAGAAATTTATTTTTTCATAGTTCTGAAGGCTGAAAAATCTAAGATCAATCTTCTGATCAGTTTGGTTTCTGGTGGGAACTATCTTCTAGGCTTGTTGGTGGCCACTACTTTATTGTGTGTTCACATGACTTTGTCTTTTTTAGCATGTGTATGGGGAGGGAGAAGTACTCTGGTGTCTCTTCTTAGGAGGGCACTAATCCATCATCTAACCCTAATCACCTCCCAAAGGCCCCATCTCCAAGTATTATCACTTTGGGGGATGAAGGCTTCAACTTGGGATAGGTGGGGGGAAGGGGCATGATACAATTTAGTCCGCAGTAGATGCATTTTTCCTCCAATGAATATTAAAATTGTGTTCTTCCTGCACTCTTGCTCTGGCTTCAGATGGACTAACTAAACATTGTGGAAAAGTGCTCTTTTGACCAAGTCATCAAGGAAATGATGTAATAACTGATAGAGACAACCTGAAAGAAGAAACAAATGCTTCATGAGCTTTTAAAAGAGTAAGCCAAAGAAAGAGCATCATGTGTTAAAATATTCAGGAATGTTGGGGTTTTTTTTGTTTGTTTGTTTGTTTGTTTGTTTTTCAGGAATGGTTTTTGAGAGAATGAGCTATTCAGTTTTTTGAAAGATTGTATGTTGTAAGAAGGTTCACAAGGTAACTTTTTCTTTCAAAGATAATTCAAACCTTGTTACTAAGCAACAACAACAATATAAAACTCAAAACAGTAATAAACAAATAATAGCATGTCAAAAAATAGGGAAGGTTAGGGAAATAACATCATACTAAAGGAAGAGCTATAGATCTGTGCTTCCATAAAATCAGAGAATCTTGTTAAATCATCTTCATCCTTGGGATCCCTAAGGGGTGTGGACTGTAATCTTTTGATGATATAATTGCATCATACTCCTATGAAAGATCCCTTGGGATAGAGTCACTGACAAAACCCTGCAGTCTATTGCTGTCCAAACTTACCTGGAGAAGAAAGAGGAACCCTTCCTACCCAGGTATTTTTGAAGACTATCTTTAAAATTGGGATCAAAATGTGTACTTTCAAAATGAACTATAATAGATTAGAATGAATTTTAGGATAAAACATTTTAGGTGGCATTTCTGAAATAAAAACTGTTTCCTCTAATTTTATTTCATTATGCATGTGTGCCATTATATAAAATATTTCTTATTAATTTGAAACTTTTTAAAAAATGAGACCTCCAAAATAGTGCCTATAAGATCATTTGGAAAAGTCAGGTACTTAATGGATTAGATTATAATTAATCAAAACTGCCCTTCTCTTTTTGTGAAAGCTAGTCATTTTTACCCAGAAAGAGAGATGAGCACATTAAAATCAAGTCACCAGTATTTCTTTAATGTATTTGATAAAAGCAAATAGTGTAACTTATAGGCAAGGGAAGTAAATTTTGTAATGTTATTAGAGAAAGTCATATTTGATATTCCACTACCAAGTATATAGAAAGGACTACATTAGAAAGTGAATGGAGGGGTGCCTGGGCGGCTCAGCCATTGAGCGTCTGCCTTGGTTCAGGTCATGGTCGGGAGTCCCTGGATCGAGTCCCACATCGGGCTCCCTGCTCAGCAGGAAGCCTATTTCTCCCTCTCTCACTCCCCTTGCCTGTGTTCCCTCTCTAGCTGTGTTTCTCTCTGTCAGAAAAATAAGTAAAATCTTTAAGAAAAAAAAAGCGAATGGAGTCTCAAACTATTAAAGGAAGATATATGGAATCAGATGGCTGCCAGAAATGAGAGATGATATGCATATGAGTTATGTATAAAATGTTTCTGGAGCACAAAAAAGAGGAAATTGGTGGGTCACACAGCATGGAAATTAGAAATCAGGGAAGTCTTTATGGGAGACATGTGATTTGGATAAAACTTGAAGGATGAATAGGAGTTTTCCTTCCAGCTCTCCAAGCACCATTCACCTGGTAGAGAGGAGCACCTATGAAAAAGCACGTATGAAAGTATGGAAGTCTAAAGGGTATGTTGTAATTGAGGACTGCAGCACAAACATTCTAATTATATTATGCATGTTTGCTGTAACAGAGGGAAGACTTGTGAGCGGAATTTGAATATAAAATATTATGGGTTAGATGGTAATATAATATGCTTTTAAATATATTTGCATAGATATGCATACCCTTCCTTCAAGATAAGATAAAATGACATGCCGAAGTTCTTACAGTTGTCAAACGATGAAGCCTTATTCAACATCTTTGGATTTGAAAACAATATTCCCAATCAAATAGTTGCTTAATTCCTTCAAAATTGAATTTATATATTTGCAGAATCACTAGTTAGGCTTTTAAAAGCTTTAATGACCAACTCATTTCATGTAGTGGTGATTGGCAGCTATGATCAATATCATCCAAGAGATTGTCTTCATCCCATAGAAAGTGGTATAAACATTGCACACACACTTTAAAAATATATTTTGATTTCCATATTTATGCTTTATGAAGAACATCTACTTTCTCCTGATGTATTCTTTCATCTGTTTCCTGACATATGAAATACATTAATGCAGCTATATATTTCTCCTTTGGTAATTCTTCTATTTTTTTAAATATATTATTTATTCATCTGACAGAGAGAAACACAGCTGGAAAGGGAACACAAGCAGGAGGAGTGAGAGAGGGAGAAGCAGGCTTCCTGCTGAGCAGGGAGCCTGATGTCAGGCTTGATTTTGGGACTCCGAGAACATGACCTGAGCCAAAGGCAGACACTTAAAAAATGAGCCACCCAGGCGTAATTATTCTTTGCTTGAATGATATTTGAAAATCTAAAATTTAAGGCACTCTTCTCCATCTTTAATTATTTTTTAAAAATATTTTATTTATTTATTTGACAGAGAGAGAGAGATCACAAGTAGGCACAGAGGCAGGGAGAGAAAGAGGAGGAAGCAGGCTACCCGCCCAGCAGAAAGCCTGACTTGCGCCTCTATCTCAAGACCCTGAGATCATGACCTGAGCTGAAGGCAGAGGCCCTAACCCACTGAGTCACCCAGGCGCCCTCTATCTTTAACTTAAAAGACATATTGTACATGAAACTTTATGACTATCTGCATCCAACAGTTAAGGGTTTTATAGTTTTCTTGTTCAGTAACTTCTTTAAGACCTGGAGGTATCACACCCTGATCCATAAGCACCATCTACCCCACTGCCAGTGAATTCTCAAAGTGGTTACACTGCCTTCTCTGTACATGTACCTCTTAATGTATCAGTGGAACAATTTTTTAACAGAATATTTTCTATTTTTTTAAAGTTTTTATTTATTTGTTTGAGAGAAGGTAAGAGAGAGAGGGCACATAGAGGGAGACAGAGAAGCATACTCCCTGCTGAGCAAGTAACCAGACACTGGGCTTCACCTGAGCCAAAGGCAGGCGCTTAACTGACTGAGCCACTCAGGTGTCCCAAAATTTTCTATTTTAAAATGATTCATGTCTGTCCTGTTCTGGGTATAAATGATTTCCTCTTAATATTTATAATCCTTTTAGATATAAATTAACATCATTTCTGGATTAGAAAAATAAGGAAAAAACTGAATTTTTGCCACCCAAAATTTATATGACTAGAGAATAACAAAGCCAAATTCAAATACAGGTACCCCATTTGTGTCAGGGTTATTTCTACTATCCTTCTTAGCTTTAATACCAATAAAATGTCATCTTTCCAAAGTTATCTGTCATTAGAAGAGCAATCGCTCACTATAAAAATGCCCAATGAGCTGGAAACCCAGTTCATCTTTCTCCGAGACGTAGCAAATTGATTTAGCCCTAATGGAAATTTTACACATATTCCTTCAGAAGATTGCCTGTACCTTGAATTTCAGCAAACAAACCAAGAAAGTTTAAATGTTTTGAAAAGCAACACAATTACTGGTCATGGCTTTGCCATGACTGAAACTCTAGTCTCAAGTTTTTTGTAACACTGTGATATAATGATCTATAAGAGATATTTATTTCTCAGATATATTTGGTCTTCATTCACAGTTTCCAAAAATGCTACAGAGACATAAAAGTGAAATGTGTGTCTTGTTATTTTAGTGACTTAACTTTTGGACCCCATCCTAGAGTGGGGGACTAGAAGCTGAATCAGTCAATGGCCAATGACTTAGTCATGACTACGTAGTGAAGTCTCCATAAAGAACCAAGAGGTCTGGGTTCTGAGAGCTTCCATTGAGGGAGGGAAGGGAGATAAACATTATATTTAATTTAATTAAACTAAATCTAATTTTCTTCTTTTCATCCAGATACATGAAAGACACATGGCCCAGAGAAACTGCACTCAGGTGACAGAATTTATTCTCGTCGGCCTCACAGATCAGCAGGAGTTGAAGATGCCACTCTTTGTGGTTTTCTTATCTATCTACCTCTTGACAGTACTAGGCAATCTAG
>PITA01035766.1:0-10179 GCA_004023965.1 Spilogale gracilis | reverse complement strand
TTTCTTTCTTTTTTTTTAAGATTTTATTTATTTATTTGACAGACAGAAACACAGTGAGAGAGGGAACACAAGCAGGGGGAGTGAGAGAGGGAGAAGCAGGCTTCCCGCCGAGCAGGGAGCCCAATGTGGGGCTCGATCCCGGGTCTCCGGGATCATGACCTGAGCCGAAGGCAGTCGCTTAACCAACTGAGCCACCTAGGCGCCCCTTACTCCCAGGCTTTCACCACAGCACTTCGCACCAAGTTAATCAATTCCTAAGGATGGCGTGGGAGTCCCCTCTCTTCCAGTGCAAGCCATTATATCCAGGCCAGCTGTGCGCCTGACTTTCAGCTCCACAGTTCCAGCTTCCTACCTGGACATCCCGTGGGTAGGGCTCACTTGCAGCCAACGCACGCAGGAAGAGCCGTACCCAGGGTTCACTGATGGTGTTTGCTCCGAGGGGTCGGGCAGTCATCCTGAGAGTCCCATCTGCACTCCACTGGTCGTTAAATGTTTTGAGGATTGGCCCTGCCTACAGGCCCCTCCATTTCCACAGGCCCCAAACGGAACTCATCCCCCTCCATCCCCAGTTCCACCCTTTCTCCAATACCCCGCTCATGTAGCCTCTGGAGACCAGACCAAGGGCTGTGGGCATTCCTTGGCAAGCCGGTGAAAGCAGAGTTTCTCTACGTATTTGTTCAACATCTACCCAGTGGAGGCAGGAAGAAACCATTTTTTTTCTATTTAAAAACTGGATATTTCAATGTATTACCAAGTAAGGACTTTATTAGGTCTAATACTGGAAGCCACCAAGAAATCACGATAAAGTATCTGAAATGTAAATGACGATGGTGATGAGCACCAGGTGACGTACACAATTGCTGAATCACTGTATCGTACACTTGAAACTACTATCACACCACACGTTAACTATGTTCGAATTAAAATGTAAAAATTTTTAAAATCACAAACAAAAATACTGTAGGGGGTGCCTGGCTGGCTCAGTCGGAGGAGCAAGTGACTCTTGATCATGGGGTTGTAAGTTCGAGCCCCACGTTGCACGCAAAGATTACTTGAAAAAAGAAATCTTCAAAAAGATAAAAATAAATAAAAAAATAGGGCAACCCTGTTGGGACCCCTCTCACTCTTGAGAGCTTTTTCTATCTTCACTTAATAAACTTTTCTCACTTTACTCACAAATAAATTTAAAAAAAGAAAAAATAATAGGATAAAAATATTGTCTAAACACAGAAATTTCAAAATTAAAGAATAAAATAAAATGTAAACAGCAGCGATGAAAACATCCTGTGCTGCCTCTCTGACTGTGGTAATGTTTACACTCCCATATGTACCTGTCAAATTTCACCACAAAGGGCGAATTCTGCCATTATGTAAATCATACCTCAACAAACCCACTACGGTAGTTCAAGGAATCAATGTGGAAACATCAGTTA
Organism: Spilogale gracilis; assembly: GCA_004023965.1. NCBI lineage: Eukaryota > Metazoa > Chordata > Mammalia > Carnivora > Mephitidae > Spilogale > Spilogale gracilis. The sequence goes on along the minus strand of PITA01035766.1, from coordinate 8,746 downwards.
ACTAGCTCCCTATTTTGGATTTATTCCAGTAAGTGTTCTTAGCATCTCCTACAGTCTGCATGTGGGCCCATAAGGGCCTGATGAGTGGAGAGTGGAAATTAGAGGGTAAATTAATCAGAGACATTCCAAGGAAGAAAGTGACCAGTGAGATAACGGGCCTGGCATAAAGATCTAATATTTTGAACTCTGCTGTGAGATCAGATACCCACTATGCCCCTGAACATAGTGTCCAGAGAGAAAATGTGATGTTTATTTGTAAATCTTACTCACAACATCATTCCTCAACAAACGTCAAATTCCCCCCACTAATTTTCCTACTCACCTAATGTTCCTTTTCTGCTCCTTCTTTTTGGTTCCAACTAAGTCAGAGAAAGAAAGGGGGTCAGGAAGCATCTGAAGGAGGATAAAAACCTAGTTACCCACATCTTTAACTCCCTAAAGCCCATGTCCAGAGGTTAGGGCTGGTTAAAACTGATGGGAGACTCACATCCCCCCGCCCCATGTGAGCTAGAGAGGAAATAAAAGTCAGGATGTCTGAATGAAAAACGTCAAGGCAGCAAACTGGAAAACAAGCCCAAAGAACTGCCTCTGCTCCTAATAGCAGGGAAATGACCTTCATCGTACCAATCTGGACAGAGCCCCTGAAGGAGACAGACCCTGCACCAGCTCACATCAAATGTCCCAAATTGCATTTTAGTCATCTCCACAAAGACAGGGTTAAGTTATGCCTTGAAAGGGAAATTACTACTTTGAGCGGATGCTACTTACAAGGCTCAAACTCTTCATCACTGCTTGAGTCCACAGTAAGAATGCAACTGCAAAAAATAAAACCCACGGTGTTATAAAGGAAGGCCACTGAACATCGTCCATAAGGCCATAGGCAGAGAATCTCTCATGGAAGGAACCACCCATCAGTTTCTGATATGCATGAAAAGTCTTGGGGAGTTAGGAAATTCAGATCACAGTAGGGGAGGTGAAGAAGAATTAGGAGCCAACAAGCTGCTCAGTCTTTATGGCAGAATTGGAGATAGAGGAAGAATGTTCATTGAGTATCATCAGCTACCAGCGAGAAGCCTGTTTTCTGCCAAGTGATCTATTTCTATTGGAACACATGAAAGGGAGGGGCACCTTGGTGGCTCAGTCCATTAAGCATCCAACTCTTGGTTTCAGCTCAGGTCATGATGTCAGGGTCGTGCGATCGAGGCCGAGGCAGGCACCATGCTCAGTGGGATGTCTGCTTGAGGATTCTCTCTCTCCTTCTCCCCACCCCCACGGTGTCTCTAAAATAACTAAGGAAATCTTCAAGAAAAGGAGGAAAAGAAAGATAATACGAAAGTGAATTCTGAGAAAGGGGCCACACGTGAAAGAACTCAAGGACAGATTACAGGTAAAAATCAGTAAAGCCCTGCTTTACTGGCCTGAAGAGGGCCTCCTTACTGGGACTGCTATCTAGCTAAATGGGCAAATGCTGAAATCCATTTCTTGGGGAGCAAATGAAGGGGGACTTCCCAAGCTGCAGCTGCTCCCTGCAGTGAGCCGTGATGCTGGGGCCTCTTGCTTCTCTGCCCCCCCCCAATATGCACCAGGCTGTAGTGTAGGACCTAATCACAGGTTGTCTTAGTATTAGTTAGTGTGACATAGAGCTCAAAGAGGAAACCAAAAGCGCTAAAGGTGGCCCTAATAGTTATATCAAGTTAGCCTTCACCACTTCTTGAGGGCGTTCACTTTAACCTTGAAGTTGGTTATTGGATTGACAATATATTGGACTGATAACATTTTTATTAACTTTTTTTAAAGATTCTATTTATTTGTCAGAGAGAGAGAAAGAGCTAGTGTGCACAAGAAGGGGAAGCAGCAGACAGAGGGAAAAGCAGGCTCCTCACTGAGCAGGAAGCCCCTTGTAGTGCTCAATCCCAGGACCCTGAGATCATGACCTGAGCCAAAGGCAGCCGCTTAACGACTGAGCTACCCAGGTGTCCCTGTTATTTTTATATCAGATTATAATATTGGATTGAAAATATCTTTTTCAGTTTTTCAAGATACATGCTAGCTCACCCCCTTGGTTCAGTTTCCTACTCATGTACCTGTCATCGTACGCTGGACCTACTCAGGAGACAACCTCAATTTTTTTCCATTTTTTAAAAGATTTTATGTATTTATTTGACAGAGAGAAACACAGCGAGAGAGGAAACACAAGCAGGGGGAATGAGAGAGGGAGAAGCAGGCTTCCTGCCGAGCAGGGAGCCCGATGTGGGACTCGATCCCGGGTCTCTGGGATCATGACCTGAGCCAAAGGCAGTCGCTTAACCAACTGAGCCACCCAGGTGCCCCTCCATTTTTTTAATTTAAATTAAACTAACATGTATTATTGGTTTCAGAGTCAAAAAAATTTTTTTAATCAGAAAAAAAACCAAAAAACAAAAACAAAAAACTCTTGCCGGGTATAAATGGTTTCCCAGGTATGGGTCAAAACGTGACCTTGGTTCTCTTTTCTTGAAGACTTTTGAAAATTCATTTGAGAGTGAGTGTGAATGGGGCAGAAGGGCAGAGGGAGAAGAGAATCTTAAGCAGAGTCCACACTGAGCATGGAGCCCGACACAGGTCTCGATCCCAGGACCTCGAGATCATGACCTGAGCTAAAACCAAGAGTTGGATGCTCAACTGACTGAGCCACTCAAGTGTCCACGGTAATTTTTATAATATGGTATTTCTGCTCATCCATCTTGTAGTATTAAAAAAAGAAAAGCATCCTGGGCTTAAAAAAAGGACTAGTCAGTGGCCAGGCCACCAGAGCTACTAACTGGGCCTTGGTTGATCAGTGAAAAGCAGTCCCCTGCCCCTCCCCCTTTTGTATTTCAGCAGTCTTTCCCCCTTCAAATCATGGAACCCTCCCTCACCCTGTTAACGACCTTGTCTCCTAAGTAACTGGGGAAATAAAGCCATCAGACAGGAACTACCTTGTGCTCCCACCCGCGAATCTACCGTCCTATCAGCAACTACACTCGATCCTCTTATTTCTTTATAGTTAAACAATGAATACAATATTCCTCCCATTGTCTCCTGCCAAACCCTCCCCTGCTCTTCGGATCTCATCCTCCTCTGGCCTTCTCAAGGATTTTCCTGCAATTTTCCATTCTGTTTTACACTACTGTCCCCTCTCTCCTGGATCATTTGTTCTACTATGCTAAGACCCCACATCCCCCAATTTTATATTTCCAGCTTCCAGCTCTCCACTGAGCTCCAACTGTTTGCGTGACCTCTTGGACATTTACTAAGCACTTGAAACATCACATAGCCCATACAGAATTCTCAATTTCCTCCCTCAATCCTGTTCCTATAGGAGACTGACCAATCTCAGTCAATGGTACCACCATTCGTCCAGTAACACAAACCAAGAACTTAGAGGAGTCATTCTTGATTCCTTTCTCACTCACCTACCACATCCAACCATCAGCAAGCTCTGTTGGCTCTAACTCTAGAACACATTTCATCTCCTCCAAGACACGTGTACCTCCAAGAAAGAAAAAAAAAAACACTAGCAAATGATGACATGCTATCAAATGTGTGATGGATCCCAATTTTGAAACTGTGGGGAAAAAATGTCTCAGAATTGGGGCGCCTGGGTGGCTCAGTCAGTCAAGCATCTGCCCTCAGCTCAGGTCATGACCCCAGGGTCCTGGGATCGAGCCCCACGTTGGGTTCCCTGCTCAGTGAGGAGCCTCCTTCTCCCTGTGCCTCTGCCACTCCCCTGCATGTGCTCTCTTCCCCTGTGTCCAACAAATAAAATCTTTTATAAGAAGTCTCAGAGTTGATAAACCACCATATATCCTAAATTCATCCAAATCTCTCCAACTTTACTATTACCGCCCTACCCTATGCCACCATCGTTTCTCACCCAGACTTCTGTAAATTAAGTTCTTGGGTCTCAGTTGTGAAAAACAAACAAACAGACTAACAAAAAGCCAACCCATCTTGAGGTGCCTGAGTGGTACAGTCGGTTAAGTATTGGGTTCTTGATTTCGGCTCAGGTTGTGATCTCCGGATCGTCAGATCAAGCCCTTACCAGGCTCTGTGTTCGGTGGGGAGTCTGCTTGAGAGTCTTTCTCTCTTCCTCTCCCTCTGTCCCTCCCCTGCACTCTCTCTCTCTAAAATAAATAGATCTTAAAAACAAAAAAGAACCACTTATCTCATAGGGCTCCTGTGAAAATTAAATAAGATAATGTCTGCCCTCCTACAGGATCACATACGTCTCCCATGCCGCCGCATTTATCACACTATACCATAATTGCTTGTTTACATGTTTCTATCTCCCATCCCAGACAGTAAACCATACAAGGATTTGGAAGTATATCTATTTCGCACTGTTCAGTACAAAGTCAGTACTCAACTATCGGGCTGAATAAAAGAATGAACGAATTTCAAAAAGTGTTTCCAAGGGCCCCCTTTATTATTTTCCACCCTCCCACCCACAGCCTTGTGTTTTTTTTTTAAGATTTTACTTATTCATTTGACAGAGAGAAACACAGCGAGAGAGGGAGCACAAGCAGAGGGACTGAGAGAGGGAGAAGCAGGCTTCCCGCCGAGCAGGGAGCCCGATGTGGGACTCGATCCGGGACTCCAGGATCATGACCTGAGCCGAAAGCAGTCGCTTAACCAACTGAGCCACCCAGGTGCCCTCACATCCTTGTTTTTAAAAGACTTGGTCTACAATATCTCACCAGTAAGGTTCTCCATTTAAAAAATTAATTACACGTGCCCAATAATGCAAACCTTACATGGTTATGTGAAGTACCGAGTGAGCCCAAAGTAAACACACACACACACAAACACCCAGCATCATCTGCCTTAATGAAAACACAGTGCCCAGGCCCTGAAACGTAATGATCCCAACTTGCAGCGAGGATGGGTGGAGAGCCTGGCGGTCACTATCCAACCTCAAGAGCCACCTCCACCTAGAACTCCAGGATCTCGTCTTCACAGCTGTAGTTTCTAGAACTTGGGTCTCTCAATTCTTCATCAAATGCTAGACTCCCTTTTTACTCCTGTTTACTTCTCAGGAGAGCTAATGCCAACAACCATCACCCAGGGAGGTATTTGGGGCAAGTGACTGTAGGTCAGGGGGAGAGCTTAAAATTTTACCCTGTGCATTTTTGATAACACACAGTAATTCTTCAGCTGAATGCTGCAACAGGTATCTTTGTGTGTTTTATTACTTTTAAAAAGTGGATCTCCCTAAAGTTGATTCCCAAAAGTCAAAGTCATCAAAAGTATGACCAATCTTATGGCTGTTGGTACATTTGCTTAATTGTTTCCAAAGGGTTAAATCAGGGCACAGTTCAGCAACATTACTACAACAGGATAAATTTTTTTATTTGCTAATTTAGTAAGTAAATAACATTGAAATTCACATTTCTTTTTATTACTTAAGATGTGTATTTTTCAACTTTCGCTAATCCTCCCTTCCATTTTAATGACTATCAATGTTATAATGGTTACCAGATAGCTTTTTTAATGATAAAGAACACTGAAGAGGAGTGAGGGAGAGGAACACTTTGTCCCTGTTCCTCCAAAAGTCCCACTCACCAAAAATAAGCAATGTGTCTTTTTTTTTTTAAAGATTTATTTATTTATTTATTTGACAGAGAGAAACACAGCTAGAGAGGGAACACAAGCAGGAGGAGTGAGAGAGGGAGAAGCAGGCCTCCCCCTGAGCAGGGAGCCCGACGCGGGGCTCAATCCCAGGTCTCCGGGATCATGACCTGAGCCGAAGGCAGTCGCCCAACCAACTGAGCCACCCAGGTGCCCCGCGATGTGTCTTATTCATTCTTCTAGGAAGTTCTTTTTTTTTTTTTAAGCTGTACTTTCTTTTTTTAAGATTTTATTTATTTATTTGACAGAGAGAGAGATCACAGGTAGGCAGAGAGGCAGGCAGAGAGAGAGGAGGAAGCAGGCTCCCCACCGAGCAGAGAGCCCGATGCAGGCCTCGATCCCAGGACCCTGAGATCATGACTTGAGCCGAAGGCAGAGGCTTTAACCTACTGAGCCACCCAGGCACCTTCTTCTAGAAAGTTCTTAAACATAAGCACATACCAGCACAAGTCAAGTGCACACATCTTTTAAAAGAAATAATGTTATACTAAGAATTGTTCTGCCACTGGAAGTTTTTCACTTTATGTATCTTAGTAGTCTTTCATTTACCAGAACATACATTTCCTACCACATTTTGGGGGGATAAACCGTGATTCATTTGACTACACCTTTAGGTCACTTAAACTCTTGCCAAATTGGTGCTATTACAAACAGTGCTGCGACGAACATCCTTTTATATATTTCTCTGTGGACTAGTAATTAAGTCATACATCCTTCTTTCCCAGAACTGAACCAAGACCAAATCAGCCTGTATATGTCTGTATATGATGAAATAAATAAAACTTATAGAGAGAAGGGACATGGGAGAAGAGGGAAAGAAGTCAAGAACAAGTAAGAGTAAAACACATATAAAGGAATGTATGACATAACCACATTTATGAACTTCAGTATATGTGAATATAAGTAGAGAGAAATTAAATAAAATTGTTCTAACAGGGAAAGAAAAAGTCCTAGTAATTACTGGGTCAAAGGACATGGGCATTTACAATATGCATATTTCTAGACTGCTCTCCAAAAATGTCGCACTAATTTATATTCCCACAATGGCTGTAAGAAATTGCCTGTTCTCCCGCAAATTCACCAACTACAGTTATTATTCATTTTTTTAATCTCTGCCAATTTGATACAAGAAAAATGGTATCTCATGAAAATCTTTTTCATTTCTTTAAATATAATGTAAAGTTGAATAAATTTTAATGTCTAAGGGCCAACACTATTTTTTTCCCTAAGAACTACCTTCTGATATCTTTTGCCCATTTTTCACGTGTTACCTTTTTTTAATTGTTGACCTGTAAAAGTTCTTTGTAGATGAAGAAAAACAGCCTTTTATCATAGGTAATGTGAATACTTTACCAGTTTGTCGTTTTTATACTTTTGTTTGATATCAAACTGAGGCTTCCCCCACTCCAAAATTATTAGAAATAAAATCTACCTGTTTTCTAACATTTTTAATGATTTCCTTTCTTTAAAATATTTTATCCATGTGTAATTTATTTTGTTGTAAGGACAGATGAAGAATCCAATTCTCATTTTTTCCCAAGTGGTTAGCCAATTATCTTCAAATTATATGTTGAAGAATCCATCTTTTCCCTACTGATTTGAAATGTCATTTTTTTTAATCATTAAATTTTCATATTTGGGTATTTGGGTCTATTTCCAGACTCTGTTGTATGGTTTCTGCTTTCTCCCCTATTATAGACTTACATGCTTATCTGTGGAGGAAATCAAGGCAGTGTTCCCAAAGAGAGAGAAGACTTAAGAGATAAGGAGGTATTTTAAGATCCTTGCCTTATTGGGGAGAAGAAAAACACTTCATCTGTGTACCTCTAGAGGGCAGCACAGTGAACAGTGTGATGGAAGCAACCCAAGACTAGTTTTAAGTACATTAGAATGAAGAACTTTCTAGAAATTATGCATATTCAAAAATGCACTGTGTTGTTTCATGGAGTTTTATGCTCCTGGCCACTAACAGAGACGTTATATAGAGGATTCGTGCATTGAGTAAGAGGCTGGACTCATGATTCTAAGGTCCCTTTTGACAATTCTCATCTTATGACTAACCAAGTTATACACTCTGCAGACTCGAAATGAAAGTAACATATACTTTTGAGAAAGTCATTTTGCCAACACAAGTATGACTAAACTAAGAAAAAAAACGAATTCTTCGAGTCTTACCAATCATCATCCTGGATCTTAGATTGGCCAGTTGATGCTTCAGACATGTCCATGTCTACAGTCAAGACAAAAACATACTCTTTAAAGAAAAGCAAAACTCAGAACCAGCATTTCTTTTCTTTTTTCGTAGGCCCCATGCCCAGCATAGAGCCCAATATGGGGGTTTGAACTCACAACCCTGATATCAGGACCTGAGTTGAGATCCAGTACAGGGCTTAACCCAGGGGCTCCCGGAACAAACATTTCTACATTCTGCGTTTATCTTTGAGCATCTTATTCACCCTAATTTAAGGCCAAGGCTTGGCTGGGTGAAAGGGGATGTTATTTAAATGTTTGTTGCAGGCTTTTCCCCAATGGGGAAAACTAGAGAGACACCCTCTCCCACCATGCCCGGCCAAGGTTTTCTGCAGACCAGTCAGAAAGCCCAAAGTATATTGCGGTCACCTCAACCGCCACGTTACAGAGATGCTCAGGGACAATCCATTCACTTATTAGGCCCCACAAAAATTTTCTCCCCATTATAAGGATTTACAATGCACTAACTCCTATTCAGTCCCTGGCCCAGGGAAATCTTCTCCAAAAGGTTTCCCACTCCCCACATTCCCACTGGCCCGCCACTCTCCCCACACCTGCACTCTCCCTACTCCTGCCTTAAGCCCCAGAAGTCTTCCACCTTTCAGGCTTTGACCCCTCTACCCGCCACCACCCCTCCACCTCTCTACTCTTATTCCCAGGCAGGCTTACACAGACCAGGCCACTACATACCGCTATCCAACCTCTATTCTCCCCATCCCTGTACTGTACCCACCCTCTCACTGGTCTTACACGGGATCAGGTCACCCCCACCTCCAATCGCTCTTCACCATCCCTAATTACTTTATCTCTGCTAGTTTTCTGCCTCAGCCTGTCTTGCACAAATACG
>PITA01035765.1:0-10177 GCA_004023965.1 Spilogale gracilis | reverse complement strand
TCGAGGCCTGAACTCCTGGCCTGTGATTTATGGAGATGGAACACCCATGTCAGGGAAGATTTCCTTCCAAAGGAAGAAAGGGAGCAGAGTGTAAAGGTCATTTGGACTCACTGTTCCTGGCTGAGGTCTCTATATGTCGACACTCTCCACACCACTCAGGGAGGGTCTCCCTCCCACCGGCTGGGGGGCAGGCAGCGCTCAGAATGGGGTTAACTCTTTCCACCAAATGAGGCTCAGTGACAGGGGTGGGGAGGTGGGAGGCTGGGGGAAGAGAGACTCTGGAGCTCACTCAAGACTTCTCTCTTTTTTACCTCTCCTCTCAGTTTTTCTCACCAGTGTCTCATTTACACATTGAATTTGCATGACTCCCAACTCTGCAGTTCCAGGCTTGGCCAGGGGTAGTAACAGGAGAGAGAGAAAAACAGTTATGTGGTGATGCTGGCAATGGTGCCAGTTTTCCAAGGAGTCTTAGCTGGGAGGACATGTCTGCTCCTTCCTTAGGGAGGGAGAGCCCACTTACTCCTTAGTATGGAAACATGGTCTACAAATTCATTTTTTTCTCAGACCATGGTACCTAAATGTAAGACAACTAGTGTACCTAGTATTCAAAGTAATAGTCATCTCTATATTCCAGAATAACCTGACATGAATGTCCAGGGAAATGTGGAGAAGAATTTTCATGGCAGCCTCGTTTCTAATTGTTGAGTACTATTGAAACCATTGAGCACACATATTAAACAGAGTACACACATAGAACGCATTCTGGGTTGGGTATGGACCCCAGGTATAGTCAGTTGCATTCATACCTGGGATTTTAGTTAGGACTATTGGGAAAAACTCTGTGCTTGTGTGTATGCGTGTTTCCTTTGGACTCAGAATCCATGAGGATCTTCTCCTCCTGAAGCTACAGACAACTGCTCCAATGCACTCGCATGGAGAGAGTGTCCCTGGAAATAATGCCAACATAAAGGAAAAGAAAGCCAAGAAATGAAGAATGACGTGCGCCTGCTAACTGCATTTACATCCTGTATCCAGCCCTACCTGATGTCAGCTGTAAATTTGAAAGCTTCAGTTATATAAGGTAATAATTTCCTTTGTAATTCTTCAGCTGGATTGAGTTATGTTGCTGTCACTTGCCACTAAGGTAGGCTTGGCTATGACGTCATCCTTCTTCTGATATGAAGTCTAAATAGACAGGTAAATACTCATCTCAGTTAATAACCACACTTTGCAAGAGACAAAATGCACTAATCCAAGACTCTAGTGCTTGCTTTTGTCCATGCTCAAGGTTAGACTTTGATATTAAGGAACCGATCTGCTTCAGCAGCCGATGCTTTTTTCAAGGGGAAATGAAAAGCTATTCTAATTGCTATTGAAGAAGCATTTATGGCATAACTTGGAATCAGTCAATGCTATCAAGTGTTGGTATCTGTGATGAGTTCAAAGCATTTCTTTAATCATTAGTTTTTATACAGAAGTGTAAACTCACTGTCTGAATCACTGGTTGGCTAATCATTCTTCCCCCCTCCCTTTGAGATGGCTCCTGGTTTACATGTTAAGTTTATGACAAGTGCCTGCTCCCAGATATCTGTCCTTAATGAGCCTCTGTGTAAGGCTCTGGTGTGCGGGCTGTGGCCCAGGAGTTCCGTGGCTTGGGTATCACAGGCACCCATTTCCCATGGCTGTCCACCGAGTCAGCCGGGATTTCGCCATCAGAGGCAGAAGCTTCTGACTTGTTTTTCTCATACAGATAAAGCTCCATGCCAACTCATCCCCAGAACAGTGTGCAACCAGGGACGGGGCTGAGCCACCTAGACATGCAAAAGGAAAATTTTGTAAGCGCGTTGCATAACCCTTTCCTCTTGTTAGAGCTTGTTCCTGACAAGACTGTCCCTCTCTCAGTCTTCCAGAGAGCTGCATGCCCCCGGGGCAGTGAGTAGGTTGGGATCTATCTCGAAGAATGCAGACACTAAACAGGGACGGGGCCCAGGACTGCACCGAAGTGGGGAGAGGCCCAGGTCGTGCCTCATCAGTGAGGCTTCTGGCATCTCAAGAAATAAAAATGAAGAATTGCCAAAACAAGGGTTACCGAAAATTATGGAATTTTTTTCAGCATTTGTATTGAATGAAATGAGACCTTAAACACACACACACACACACACACACACACACACACACACACACATTACCAGTTTCTATAATGATATCGTGGCTTATACAGGATTATAAGATTTATAAGGCATATTACCTTAAATGAACTACAGGTAGCACTGTTGATAGGCGGGACTGCTTCCCCTGGAGGCTGCAATCTTCTTAGAGATCTCATCAGAAGGGCAACACGAGGCTTAGGCCAAATGCCCGGGGATCCTTCACTGCCAGCCCCACTGTATGACATTAAAATTAATTTTTAAAAAATGCTTAAGTTGTTTCTTGTGTCTCCTACCTTCTTAGACCTGGGAGTGAAGAACACTATGCAGTAATAGAAGCATTACTTGATAGGAACCCAAAGGCATTCAATGTTTTCTCTATGGCTTTGCCCGGACCAGCTGTGTGACCTTGGGGAAGTCACTTAACCTCTCTGGATTTCCCCATCTATAAAAATGCAAGTGTTGGATGATGACCTTGCAAGTTCCTCCTAAAACGTCATGATTATACCAGTTCCACATGAACCATCTAGGTCCTTACAGTATTGTGGTAAGGGCGGAAAAAATAGCAAAAACTCCTCCACCCAGATCTAAGTCCTTGCTTAAAGGGAGCTAGGGGTGGTGGATGGGAATAGGGAGGTAGGAAGTGTGTGTGTGTTGACAATCAGCGAAAATGACAACTGTACAATGCTACGGTGAGTGTCCTGAAGAATAATAGCAATGAAAGGAGACAGTGAGTGGACAGGAAGTCTCTGGATGCTAATAAAGGATGTGTGCAGAGGTGGGTGGGGAGCTCAGGGGCAAAAGGGCCCAGTGGAAGCAGGAACTGCCTCCCTGGCGAGTCAAGAACAAGAGAAGGGAGAGAAGAGGAAGGAAAGAATACCAATGATTAGAAGTGCCATCAGGCAGATCTAGATTTGAATCCAGACTTAAACCATTTACCAGCTGTGGACCTTATGTCCTCCCACCAGTGGATCCTTAGCCTCCTTATCCAGAAGGGGGGCGAGGGATGGGTAAGAAGCTCTGCCCTGTGGAGTGAAATAGAATAATGTCTCCGAAAGGCTCAGCCCGGAAACTGCCACCTTGCTAAATACCTCACCTATTATTAGCATAGTGCTTGCTCATACTAACTGAGCACCAACCAAGCCCTGCCTCCTGTGGGTTACGTCCTCTCGCACCTCCTCCAGACGGGCCCACGAGGCAGGTACTAGTGTGACCCCATTTGATGGAGGAGGAGGCTGAGATAAGGCATTAAACCAAGGCATGCAGGTTAGTCATCATTACTTGTCCCCTGGGAACACCAGAGAGGGTTATGATGAGCGAGCAACATAACAGGATGTCAGCATAGACTGGCAACCGTTCCTGAGGCTGGGACTTTTTTGGCGGTAGAAAGAAAAGAAATACCACCTTTGACGAAAGTACATCTGTTTCATCCAACATGCACTGTATTTTATGGAGGTATAATTTACATACAATCAACAGACCGAGGGGTCTTGTTTTGAATTCTAACAGATATATATTGCCTTGCAATCGTTACCAAAACTATGACAATTAATGATTTTCCTTCTGTCTCTGTAATTCTGCCCTTCCTAGAATTTCACATAAATGGATTTGTATATTTCTTTCACTGAACGTGTTTTTGAGATTGACCCACGCTCTTGATGGTAATAGTAATTCCCTCCCTTACACTGCTGAGTAATATTCCATCATAGGGATGGACCACAATTTGTTTATTCATTTATCGGTTGATAAACATTTGAGTTACTTCTAGTTTTTGGTTTTCATGACACAGCTGCCATGAATGATTGAACACAAATTTTCGTGTAAACATATGTTTTAATGCTCCTGGGTAATGCCTCCAAGGGCGATTGCTGGGTTGTAGGCTACGTGTTTCACCTGGTAAGAGATACCAAATTGTTTGATGGAGTGGCTGCGCCATTTTGTGTTCCCACCAGCATTGTACAGAAGTTCCAATTGCTCTACATCCTCACCAGCAGCTGGTATTATCAATTTTTAAAATTTTAGCCATTTTAGTGGGTGTGTGGTAATGTTTCATCGTGGTTTTGATGGGCATTTCCCTAATGGCCGATAATCCCAAGTACCTGCCTGTGTCCTTATTGGATATTCTTATACCTTCCTTTGTGAAGTAGTCTATTTAAATATTTTGCTCATTTAAAAAAATTGTTGTCTTCTTCTCACTGAGTTGTAAGGAGTTCTTTATATATTTTAGACACAAGTCTTCTATTAGATATACACTTGCAAATATTCCCATTTTTTACTTGCTTGTTCATTTCCTTGATAGTGTCTTGATAATCCAAAGTTTTTAATTTTATGAGAACTAATTTATCCATTTTTTTCTTTCATATGGATGATCTTGTACCTTAAGAAATATTTGCCTAATCCAAAGTCACGAAGATTTTTTGGCCTGTCTTCCTTTAGGAGTTTTATAGGTTTAGCTCCCTCGTCTAGGTCTGTTAACTCTATAGCCTATTTCAAATTAATATTTTAGGTATAAGGAAATGGTCAAGTTTCATTATTTTTGCATATGGATATCCAGTTGTCCCAGATCATTTGTGGAAAAGACTACCATTTTCCCATTACATTAACTTGTACCTGTTTATAAAATCAACCAATCATATCTGTGTGGGTATATTTCTGAATATTCCACTGATCTATACATTGATATTTACAGCAATAACACCCTGTATTGATTACTGTAGATCTGTGGACAGTCCTGAGCTCTGGTAGCTGAAATCTTCCACTTTCATTTTTTTCCCAATATTCATCTATAAAATGCCAATGATGTATCTAGTCCTACTCATCTGCTCACTGATTCGTTCAAGAAATATTTCTAGAGCATTTATTATGCTCCAGGCTTGGCTTTAGGTGCTGGGGCTCAGTGGTGATAAAAATATATACATTCCTCACTCTCACTGAGTTTATAATCTACTAGGGGAGTTGGAACGATAATCAGAAAAATACATATTTCATTTATGAAATTCATCTATTCATATATATATGTCAAATATATATATAATGTGTGTGTGTGTGTGTGTGTGTGTGTGTGTATGAGCAGACAGCAACAAATACCATGAACAAAAATAAACCAAAGGAAGGAGAGGAATGAGGAGGGAGGCTCTGAAGACGAGAGTTGACCATAACCCCACAGCAGCAAGAGTTTGAGCCAAATAACACATGGTCCTCAAGGCAGAAGGGTAAAGAAGTGTCCAGAGCCTGAAACAGAGCAGGAAATATTCACATGAGGTTTCTGCATTCTGTATAGAAGAAATAATCTAGGTTAAAAAAAAAACAAAACACATCGTGGTCTTTTCTATGAACAAAATAAATGGAATGAGCTGGATGATAGTTAAGCTGAGATTTAAACAAGGAGGGGGGGTAGTTATGGGAGGCCGAGGACAAGAGCTTTCAGGAGAGAGAAGAGCAGGTTGGAAGGGCTTAGAGCGTCCATGAAGCAGAAAGCAGGCTAACATGAGATGAAGTCCAACAGAAAAACAGACACCGAGTCCCCGCAGGGTAAAAGTTTCGATTGTGTTCTAAGGGGCACTGGACACCAGGGGAAGCTTTAAGGAGGGCAGTGAAAAGACTGATTTCTGTTTGGAGAAGGTTGTGTGTGCTTCAGGGTAACTTAGTGGCCTGAGTCACATACGTTCCTTGGGTCCTGTGAACCCGTTGGGGTGTGGCCGTGCCATCTGGTGGCTTCCTGGAAAGCCCCTAATCTGGGAGAATTTATGAAAGTGTTCAAGGATAGATGCACTTCACAGTTTGACTCTTGAGTTGTCCCGGGTGCAGACAGGAACTCTTCATTTTATTAGAATGAGGAATGAATTTTGATAGATGGCATGTGTGTGTGCGTGTGTGTTTAGAATTCTTAATCTTGATGAGTCACGAAGTATATTTCCACATTCGGTTCCTGTTTACTGTTTATATTCTCTCTCTGTCCCAAGGTTTTGAACCATTTAAAAAAATATATATTTAGTATACTTCAATCTATTGCAGTTATTTTTTTAAAATATTTTATTTATTTATTTGACAGAGAGAGAGAGATCACAAGTTAGGCAGAGAGGCAGGCAGAGAGAGAGGAGGAAGCAGGCTCCTTGCTGAGCAGAGAGCCTGATGCAAGCCTCGATTCCAGGACCCTGAGATCATGACCTGAGTCGAAGGCAGAGGCTTAATCCACTGAGCCACCCAGGCACCTGAAACATTTTTTATTGAAAATAATTTCAAATTTACCCAAAAATTTGCAACATAGAATAATATGAAAAATACTTGCATGAAGAATACTTTTATCAGATTTGTCTACTAATGTTTTAGCCCATTTGCTTGATTGTCTGAGTACTCTCTCCTCCTCTCCTGGCATACATACACACAAACATGAATAATTTATTTGTTTTCTGAACGCCTGTGGTTGTTACATTCATCATGGTCCTCAACTCTCAAATACCCCGAGTTCCTATTTGTTAAGAATGGAAATAGTCTCTTACCTACCCCAGGACAGTTAACTTCACACATTTATTCTGATGTACAATTGATCTCTCACCTAATTTATCATCCATATTCCAACTCTATGTGTTAACCTTATGCAATTTTTAATGGCATTCTCCCCTCTAGGTACAGTCCAGACACAGGATTTGCACTTAATTTCTTTTTCTTTTATTTTTTTTTAGCCTTCCTTAAACCCGGAACATTCCCACTGCTTTTCTGTGTCTTTTGTAACACGAGCATTTTGGAAGAATAGAGCCCCTTCTCTGTCCCCATTATACTAGAAGGTTCCTCATTTGGGGTTTGTCTATTGGGTCCTTGCCATTAGGTATAGGTTATGCACTTTGGGCTGCACCGTGGGGCCCACAGGATGTCATCTGCTTCTTTATCACCTCCAGAGGCTAAAGATGTCTCTCCGTCTGTTGTTGGGAATATTAAATAACCCCAGCCTCTTACCCAGTGTTTGTGAGTGACATGGAGTGGGAGGGAAGAAGAAAGTTAAAAAAACAAGGAGGCTTCTGACTCAGCATTACTTGACTTCCTGTGTCATCTGTATGGCTGATTTAACCACCCAGAGCAAGATTTTGTATGATCACAAACGGTGAGCACATGTGTGCACACACATGCAGACGTGCACACACACACGCGTGCCTGCACACATCTAAGCTAAGTTCCCACTTTGCACTTTTTTTTTTTTTTTTTTTTTTTAGCCGACTGACAAAGCTCTGTGTTAGCACCTGGAGCATCGGGAGGAATAACGTGGAGAGATTTTTTAAATTCTGAACTAAGGCTTCACCTATAATTATGATTTCTTAATTCTTTGGCCCTTAAAGGATTAGGGTTAGGATGCCTGTGGGTCCCAGCAAGCATATGTGTTAGCTTAAAGCAGTGGTTTCCAGCCCTGGCAGTTCATTAAATTCTCCCTGGCTGTGTTTACCACCCATGGCTGCTCGGACCGCGACCCAGATGGCCTGAATCCGAATCTCTGAGGGTGGGGTGCAGGGAGGGAAGAATTGTGAAAGCTCTGTAGGAGCTTTTAGTGTCTGATCAAGCTTGAAGGTCTGATGCCCACGCTTTGGTGATCCCCAGTCTTTAACTTTTGATTAAGTGCTCCCTTAAATAGCTAAAGTACATCGAGCACTTGCCTGTATCATGGACAGTCACAGATTTGGTACTCATAGCACCCATTTTCTCTTCCATAGGTGAAAAGCTCCCTGGCTTTCCTTTGGCTAACTACCAACCCCACTTATAGCTACTGGGGTTGTAGAGCTCACCCTGAATCCTCACTTCAGGAACGGCCACTGATTTCTAGGCTTGGCAAATCAGATCACGAATGGTCTAAGTTGATCTGATGAGGCTTGGGTAAGACTTTTGCTGGAATTATCAACAAAGAAATGTTTTAGTTCTGCTGGCGTGTACAAGCAAGAGGTTGTAAATGTGAAGTCATCAGGGACTGCTACAGAAAGAGAACCTACCCGAGAGCAAAGCCAACATAGAAGAAAGCAGGAAGAGACCACCCTGGTGGATATAAGACTCGGACTCCCCAGTCTGGATCAAGCCATGCCTGAAGCTATCAATCTTAATTCTTTAAGTTATACGAGCCAACAAATTCCTATTTGCTTGAGTCAGTTTGATGTTTAAGAAGCAGGTAAGATAAATTTCAGCTATAAAGACTTGGTAACTTGCCCTGAGAGTGAAAGTTATCACAGGCAAGAAAGCCTTATAGAAGGAGAGCTCAAACCCTGGCTCTCTGGCCTGGGACAGTGGGATATCACAATCGCTGACACCTCAGGCTCCACAGTGTTGCCTCAAGATTCAATGCATAGTCTGCCATGCTCCTATGCAAGGGATGTTGGATGATGCCATTTTTAGTAGCCTGTGTAAAATTCGAGAAGACATTTGGGAAGTTGCTGGTGCAGGAGATATGGGTTTCTCAAATGAGAACTGCCTCCTTTGGCCACTGCCCCATCTGTTCTGTTTGGGTCACGTGTGAGCAGCACATGGGCAGGACGCTTGAGGCCTGACTGGCAAGGCCACTTTCTGTGCTCTGTCTCTCCTGCCCCTCTCCCATCACCCAGTTTAGGCAGAAGCCCATGATCCGTCATCGTTATCGTTGTCCCTATCTCAGGGTGCATACCCTCTGTCCTAGCCCTCCCCCACCTGTCCTGCTGCAGACCTAGCACATTAGGGTGACATAATCTGATCGCTGATGGCAGCTCGAGCCCTAACAATTTGCAGAGCCACCTGAGAGACCCTAATGTCCCAGGAGGGTCCTTTTCCCAACCGCAGAGGTGTTCAAAAGAAAAAAGCATGAAACCATAAAATGGAATTATAGTTTTTGAAATGATACACAACATTATATGCTCCGATGAAATTATTTTCTTTTGAGATGCTCTCTTTCTTTCTTGGAGGACGTGAAGCCCTTCTTTGTGGGGCGACTATTCTTGGTGGAGAACCCCCACACTGGCTGGTCCACCCAACACGTCTAACACACTGGCCACCTCTACAGCTCAGCAGCCAGGGAGGCGGGGAGGGGGTATTCCGCGACCCCTCTTTTCCAGATGAAAGTGGAGACTCTCCTAATATTCTGTCTTCCTAACTGTATCCATCCACCTGTCCATCCATCTGTCCATCCATCTGTCCCTCTGTCCATCCATCCGTCCATCATCTATATCATCTATGCATCCTTGCCTTTTACCCCTGACTTTGAACTTACTCAGGTCTGTTATGTTTTCAGTAGAGCCACCTTATGTATCATCCATCAGGACACCTGGGGAGAGAGAGGAGGCAATACACTGGCGATGCCTGGGCATCCTGGGATATGTGGTGGGCTGGGGGCTGGTGGCCAGGTGTTTCTCCCCGGTCCTTGGCCCATCACAAGGGCTCCATGAAGGCATGTGGAGTGTGTTTTATCAACAGTCTCAGAAGGGGTGGTAAGGAAAGCTCGTGTGTTTCATCCAAAAAGTTACGGAGCAACGGCTTATAGAAGTCACAGAGAGGAAGTCAGGTACGGTGGGTCCAAACTTCTCCCACAGGATTCCTTGGTTCAGGGAATACAGAGCTCCCTCCCTAAAGCCCTGGTGTGCGGAAGACTAGCTCCAGGCCTCCTGGAGGGAGCTTGTGGCAAAGAAATAATAAAATAGTAATAGCTGGTGTTCACTGAACCCACGCCACGTGCCTTCACTCAGCCTTCTGCACCCCTTGCTTACTTAGCCCTAAAGGACTATTATTGCAGAAAAGGAAGATGAAGCTGCCCCAGACAAATCCCCCCTGGCCACCCAGCTATCAGAGTTGAGAGACCAGCAGTTGTCTTTTCCCCAAAAGGTACTGGAGTAATACGGGTGTTTGCCGTTTGCCATTTAGACACCCCTTCATAAAGTTTCTTGAAAATCTTAAGAGCCATGAACACCCATGTAGAAATGAGTTTTTGGATCTCATAAATAACGTTCGGTGCACCAAAACAGGCAAAGGAAATAACCCAAGCCGGTAACTTGCCTCAGCACCTCACCCCTTGGATACATACAAATAAATCA
>PITA01035764.1:0-10175 GCA_004023965.1 Spilogale gracilis | reverse complement strand
TCCTGTTTGTGGCCCAGAGTTTAGCAGCTGGCCAGGCAGTTTGGGGAGCTCCTGTTAGAATTTATCCCGTTCCCTATGGAAAAACCCATTTTTTTCTTGCCTGAAATGCCTCATGCTTATTATGCACAAGACAAGTGCTTCCCAGGGGAAGGTGGACATGTTCAGTTCTTTATCTGCAGTTGGAGACTTACATGAAAAAACCATATTTCCAGGGTGCCTGGGTGGCTCAGTCCGTTAAGCTTCAGACTCTTGTTCTCAGCTCAGGTCTTGATCTCAGCGTCGCGAGTTGAAACCCTGCATGGGGTCCCGTGCCCGGCATGGAGCCCATGTGAAAAAACAATGACAAAAGAGCCCCAACCCTATATTTCCATCTGGCATTTCATTATATTTCGCCTCTTCACAGTTTCATGGTAGTGGATGCTGCAACTTAGGAGCGGGGCAGGGGTGGAGAGCTGCTGCTGCGGGCTACGCTCCGTCCCCGCCCTGCTCGGGGTGGGCGTGCCGCTCCAGCCCTTTGTCCTGGCCTGCTGCTCTCGGTGAGAAGAAACACGAATTCTTGGAAGTTTGTCCTATTTTTTAAAGAGAAATGACTCATCCTGAATTATCCAGAAATCAAAGGTGGTGGAATCTTGATGCCGATCTCTTTCCTCTTTACAGTGCTCAGATGCCCGAGGCGTTTGCAGAAGTGTGATTTATGAGGGTGGCTGAGGATTTTACGGACCGTGGGTCTGCTGAGGCTGGAGAGGATCAGGGATGGGAGGAGCGCCCCACATCGAGGGCATGCGGTTAAGGCACCTCCTGTTGGTTCTCGCAGATCTGTTGCTGTGCCCCTGAGAGGTGGCACTGCTGCCCCTGCGGTGCTGCTCTGTCCTCTGCCCGTGCTCCGTGGCATCTCTCTCCCGGCGTGAGTCCCCAGCTGCTGCAGCCGAGTCCGCACGCTCAGTCTCCCTCGCCGTCCGGGACTCCTCTCTGCCCTTTGACTCTGGCTCCCAGTTCTGTGCCTGGAGCTCTCCAAGATCCAGAGGGATCTGCCCAGTCGCCCTTGTCCCCGTCAGCCTTGCACACGGACTCCTTAGGGCTCCACCCAGGGCCCTCTTGTATCTTCTGAGTTCCTTCTTTCTCAAGGCTGTCTCCTCTTTCCACATGGCCTCATCCCACCCGGGCCACACGTCTTCTCTCTGCTCTTGGTCTGTGTCCCTGACCACGTGTCCCATGAAGCTCTTAATTCTGAGGGCAGGGGAATCTGGGTGGCGGTTTGGTCATGGCTGTTCCCCATCCCCAGCGGTGGGGGGGTTTCCATCAGCGCCCTTAGACACAGTCTTTGCTGCTTCTCCCCTTGCAGGTTAGGGCTTTGAGCTCACAGGGAGGGGCGAGAGGCTGGGACTAGCTCAGTGGCTGGCACTCCCCGCCCAGCCAGCTCCCAGGAGACACGATTTCAGGATGCTGTAGCAGCCCCCTGCTTCTCCCCCGTAGCTGCCCGTCAGCAGATTTCAGGTTAGTTTTCCCTGTGACTTTAGTTCTCTGATCAGTTCGCAAAAAGTTGGTCTTGGGTTTCTCCAGCTTTTCTCTTACAGGTGGGAGTGGTGCTTTTTTCCAGTTCTGAGCATCTCCGAGCTGAGCTTGGAAACCCACCTCCTGGGTTGTAATGGAGGCCTGCGGTCATTTCCGGACTGCATTGGCTACTCGTCGGTTCACACGCTGCTTTTGTTTTGTGTTCAGTGGGTTATCTGCTTCCTGTCTGAAGGGCAAGGTTACAGACACGCCCAACAGCCTGCCCAGTGCTGTGTCCGGTCCGTATTGCCCACCAGCCTCCTGACTCCCAGACCATCACTCCACAGCTCAGCAGCTCAGCGGGGGGAAAGGTAAGCTTGCCGGGCTTCCCCAGAGCTCTCAGGAGCACCTTTCTGGCTGAGCAAGAGCTTTGCAGGCCTCCATCTAGTAACTTGTGGGGGTGCCCTTATCCCTGGAGGTGGGAAGGCTGACTCAGTTCTCTGTAAATTCAGGCAAGAAGGTCACTTTCTAAACCTCCGGGATAGAATGGAAACCCGGGGATTGTCATTCCTCAGCAACAGGGGTCCTTTGCTGGCTCCTGGAGCTGAAGCCTCCCAGACCTTTGACCTCCCTGCTCTCATTTGCTGCTTTTCCAGCCAAGCTGGTGGGGGTTCGCAGGCAAGCGAATTAGGTGGGTGTTCAGTAGAAGGGATTCAGGAGGTTTTCTTTTTTGCAAAGAGAAAGGGGTGATTCTTAGGGATCACCACTGCAGGCCGGTTTGCTGTGTGCTTTGGCTGTTGACCACACCAAGTCTTGTTAGGTTTGTCTCCTAAGTATTTTGCCGGCCCTTCTCCCCCAATGCTTTCCATTGCTTTAGGATTCTGGTTGGTCTCCTGGCTGCTCACTGTGCTCCCTGGCCCTTCCTAGAGCCGAACCTGACTGTGTCGTCCTCTTGGATGACTTCCCAGGGCTTGGCATTGACTCTGGGTCAAGACCCCTGTGCAGCTTACGCGATCCGGCTCTCGCGGCCTGTTTACCTGCAGCCGTGCCTCTTCTCTCTGGTTGAGCTCGTATTTCAGAAACATGAAATCACTTGTGTCTCTCTGACTTGTTGGGCTCTCTCAGGCTTAATGTTTGGATGCCAGCCAGTGGCCCTCAGACTTGGCTGCACTCTGGAATCATAGGGGAATTCTTTAAAACTTCTTCCTGGCCCCCTCTCCTCCTGGACATGGTGGTTCAGTGGTCATGGGTATGACCTGGGTCCCTGGGTTTTTAAAGTGTGCCAGGTGATTCTTGTGTGCAGCCCCTCGGGGGAGCCATGGAGAAGGACTGTCTGACGTCTCATTGGAGAACTCCGTCCTCGTCTCAAGATAGTCGTTCCAGATTCGGGGCCCCTCCTGGAAGACACAGCTGCTGCTCATTATCCATTTCCTACTTGGGCGAGCCTCCTCTGTAGACCAGTACTGAGGTTTTTAGACCTTTTCTGTCCTTTGGTCCACATGTATTTTACAATCAGTTTGCCAGATTCCTCAAAGTCTGTTCCAATGCTGAAGGGTCTGTGTTGACCTGTACATCAATTTGGGGAAAAATCAACGTTTTTATGGGAGTCTTCATATCTATCAATGTGGTCCACTTGTCATCTCGAATGTCTTTAAATAACATAGTTTAATTTCTCTATAAAGATCTTAAGGTATTTTACTAGACTTATTCCCAGGTACCTAATTTTTATTATAGAGATATTTGAGTCTCTTACAGAAATATGACTTACATGAAGTAATGAATACAGATGTTATGTATGTGGCTGGATGAATTTTTATTTTTTTTAGTTATGTTTAAGATTTTACTTATGTTACAGAGAGAGAGTTGGCGGGGAGGAGGTGAGGGAGAGAATCTCAAGCGGACTCCATGCTGGGCACAGAGTCTGATGGGGGCTCGATCCCACAACCCTGAGGTCATGCCTGAGCCCAAATTGGGACTCAGACCCGTAACCGAATGAGCGGCCCAGGTGTCCCTGGGTGAATTTATGTTTTATACTCCTTCATCCTTGCACCCGGTGCCCAGAACTGGACGGGGTAACTTGTACCTCTCTGGTTTCCTTGAGCCTTGTCTCCAGTGAGAACTCCACACAGAGATGAGTAACTACGACTGCTGTCATCAGACATTAGTTTTGCCAGTTCTTGACTCAGCAAGAGATATATAGTTAGCATACACTCTTGCGTGTCTGGTTTTTTTTTTGTTTTGTTTTGTTTTTTTTGGCTTTGAACAGCACATTCATTCGAATTCTGGAGGTCAGAAGTTTTGTGTTCCCACTCGGCATTATGTTTGAGAGTCACACGTGTTGTTTCATGTTGCATTTGTTCCTTTTTACGGCTGTTTACTGTTCCATGGCGTTAAAATACCCCGATTTATCCACTCGTGATGGGCGTCGGAGCTTTCCCAGCTTTTGGCCATTATGAATCGCTGTTTTTATGGCACAGGTATTTGGTGGACAGGAACCCACGTAAGCCTCTGGGTGGTTTTGCTGGATCGTAGATCGTATGTATGTTTCGCGTTAATAGATTTTTAGCCCTCCAGGATTTCAACGTGCTCGTTTGGATTTCCACACACGCCGTCTGCGTGATTCTGTTGCTTCACATCCTTACCCCCACTTGGTATTGTCAGTCTTTTAGATTTTAGCTCTTCCGGTCCATGGATGGTGGTATTTCATTCTGGCCTTAATTTGCCTTTGCCTGATGACTGATGATGTCGCCCAGTAGAAATGGGAGAGCACATTCTAACAGACACTTCACACGCTTGCACGTCCAGATGATAGACAAGCATATGAGAGGTGTGTGGCTACTCGTCTTAATTTCTTGCAGCTTTTTGGAGCTGTGATTGACGTGGGGCACTCTAACAGTGTGCTTGTTTGATTCACTCTGAAACGGTCACCACCTGTAGCTTTAGCTGACCTCTCATCATACCTATAGTCTCTTTTTTGTGGTGAGAACATTTTTAGAAGTTTTTACTTAAATTCCAATTAACATACAGTGTAATTAGTTTCAGGGGTTCAATACAGTGATTTAGTACTTCCATGTAACACAGTGCTCGTCACAAGTGCCCTCCTTCATCCCCGTCACCTGTTTCCCCCATGCCCCCAGCCCACTCCTGTCTGATAGCCATCAGTCTGTTCTGTATTGTTAAGAGTCTGTTTCTTGGTTTACCCCTCTGTCCTCCCCTCCCCCACCTGCACACTTGTTCTTTAAATTCCACGTATGAGTGAAATCATATGGTATTTGTCTTCCTCTGACTTATTTTGCTTAGCATAATACCCCCTAGTTCCAGCCACGTCATTGCAAAGATTTCATTCTTTTTGAAGGCTGAGTAATATCCCATTGTACGTTACTACATCTTGATGCATTCTTCAGTTGATGGACGTGTGGCCTTTTCCCATAATTTGGCTATTGTTGATAATGCTGCTATAAACATCGGGGTGCATGTATTCTTTGAATCAGTAATTTTTGTATTCTTTGGGTAAATTCTTAGGAGTACAATTGCTGGGTTGTGGGTAGCTCTGTTTTAGCTTTTTTGAGGAACCGCAATACTGTTTTCCCAAGCGGCTGCACCAGTTTGCATTCCTGCGTGGTGAGAAGATTTAAGACCTACTTTTGTAGCTACTTTAAGCATGTAATATACAACAGCATAGTATAATAAGCACATAAGCAGAGTGCTGTACACTAGATCCCTAGAATGTATTCATCTTCTAATTGAAAACTTGTACCCTTTGCTGAACATTTCCCCATTTCCCCACCTCTCAGCCCCTGATAACCACCAGTCTCTGTTTTTATGAATTTGGCCCCTTTGGAGTCCACATGTGAGTGACATACAGTATTTCCGTTTTGGACTTACTTTACTTAGCATAATGCCCTCAGGGTCCATCCATATTGTTGAAATGGCAAGAAGGAATAATGTTGGATTGTATATATACCACATCTTCTTTACCACATTCCTCTGCAGATGGATATTTAAGTAGTTTTTGTGTCTAGGCTGTAATGTTACAATAAGCGTGGGAGTGGGATACCTCCTTGAGATCCAGTCTCCGTTTCCTTAGCATGCATACTCAGAAGTGGGGTTGCTGGATCGGAAGATAGTGCTAACTTTTGGAGACATCGCCGTACTATGTTCCGCAGTCACTGCACCAATTTACATTCCCACCAGCGGTGCCCAGGGGTTTCCTCTTCTCCACATCCTCGCCAACCTGGATGTCTTTTGATGCCTCCCATGAGGTGTGAGGTGATAGCTCATTGTGGTTTCATTTGTTGAAGGCTGAGTATTATCCCATTGTACGTTACCACATCTTGATGCATTCTTCAGTTGATGGACATGTGGCCTTTTCCCATAATTTGGCTATTGTTGATAATGCTGCTATAAACATCGGGGTGCATGCATTCTTTGAATCAGTATTTTTGTATTCTTTGTAGGCCTTTGTAGGTCTTCCTTTGAAGACTCAGTTCTTCTAATTTGTCACTGAGTTGCATATGTTCTTCATATATTTTGATATTAACCCCTAACCAGATAGAAGGTTGGCAGAAATTCTCTCCCATTCTCTAGGTTGCTGTTTCATTTTGTCATTTGTTTCTTTGGCTGTGCAGAAGCTCAATTTGTAGACCCTCTTCTTGATTTTTTGCTTTGGTTGCTTGTGATTTTGGTGTCCTGTGAAAAAATTGCTGCCAAGACCAGTGCCAAGGTGGTCCCCCTGTGTTTTCTTCTAGGCGTTTCATTGTTGAAATTCCCGTGTTTAAGTCTTAATCTATTTGGAGTTAATTTTTGTGAATGGTGTCAGATACGGCGCCAGTTGCATTTTTCTGCACGTGTTTTACCACTTTCCCCAACACTTATTTACGAGACTGTCCTTCTCCGTTGGGTATTCTTGGCTCTCCTGTCAAATACTCGTTGACAGTGCCTGGGGTCCAGGTGATAGTACTGATCATGGAAGATGAACTTGGGAAGGTTCTCTTCAGTTTTTTGAGAGAGTTTGAGAAGCAGTTTTGTTAATTCTTTAAATGGTTGGTGGAATTCACCAATAAAACCATTTTAGTTACCTGTTTTAGCCTAGTTTTGGAGCTAATTTAAAAAATGATTTTATTTATTCAGTCATTTTAGAGAATGTGCATGAGCACGGGATGGGCAGAAGAGGGAGGGAGAGAATCTCAAGATGATTCCACACTGAGCATGGAGCGTGACACAGAGCTCGATCTCATGAACCTGAGATCAAGACCTGAGCCGAAATCAAGACTTGGATGCTTAACTGTCTAAGCCACTCAGGTGGCCCCTGAGCTAAGTTTTGTATGTAAGTCATTAGAACATTTGTATGATACACATTAGATGCTCATAAATATTGAATAAGAGAGTGGACAGTATAGAATATTTGAAGTATGTCCTAGTTTTAAGTATGGAAGTAACTACTAATATTCCGTTCTAATGAGGTAATAGGACTCACACGATCTTTTCCGTGGTTTTTATAAAGCGCTGCATAGTTGAGTAAAGTAAGCAATTATAGTGCATATTTTCCCCTTACAAGTATTTGTGGAGCACCCATTTTATCCCATCTCTGTACTGTTCTGGGGATTGTCCTGAGGAGTAAATTGACACCTGGTTCCTCCCTTCATGGAGCTCAGAGTCCCCTGCGGCGCAATCCAATAGAACGCTCCGTGATGGGACAGCGTCCTGTTCTGAGCTGTCCACTAGGGTAGCCATGAGCCACATGCGACTTTGATCTTTTGTGATGTGGATGGCACGTCTGAAGAACTGAAGTGTTACTTGATTTTAAGTACTTTCAAGGCCCATTATCTAGTGGCTACTGTTAGCACAAGTCTAGTGAGAGAAACCAGCAATTTTACAAATGAATGAAAATTGCAACTTTGCTAAATGCTAGGTAGGAAAGGTGATGATGCCATGACCATATCATTGGGCAGGACACAGTTTAAGGGGTCGGGGAAGGCTTTGCTTTGGAAGGGATGCTGGAGGTAAGGTTCAGACAAAGGGCAGGACTGAAACAGGTAACCGAGGGCGGGGTGGGGAAACAGTTCTTTCCCCCATGGGTGAAAACCCGTGGCAGAAAGAGCCAAGCAGGTTTCAAGGACTTACATTTTTGAACAGAGTAAGTGTGTGAGTGAGGGACACACGCACAGCTAGCCCTTGAGAGACTTTGCCCACAGGTAGTAACACTAATCTGCTGGAGAAGAAGGATTCTGTGGGATGCTTTGGGGGTACTTCGTAAATGAATGTTCCAACTGGAAACTGTTGAGACGTGTCATTTCTGTGGTTTGGCTGGTTCGCGGTCTCGTGGGGACGCTCAGCGCTTGCGGGCTGCTGTGAGGAGCGCACAGAACCTTCAGGTTGTCTTCGAATTTCCCGCGGCTAAGGCGAACAAGCACAGGTGATGATTTGCCCTGGGACGGCACCGCGTTCCCTTTCCAACCTCGTGAGAAGGCATCCCGCATCCAGTCTCAAATGGGCAGTACCTGCTGTTCTTGCCGCGATTTTCATCCTTAAATAACACATAATCATTGGGTGATTTCTGTGGCTGTCTTTGGAAAAAGGATGTTTGTTTGTGTTTGTCTTAAAGTAGAAACAGAATAACACGTGGAAACAAGACGTACAAGCTCTAAGACCCAGCTGCGAAGAGCTCTTCATTGCCGGTTGATGCGTGATGCTGGGGGTCTTCTCCAGGGGCTGGGGGCACCACGGCTTCTATCTCATGTCCAGACCCCTTTCAGCAGTGTGCTTCTGGGCAGACCCAGGAATACCCGGTGCCTTGAATCCAGGCCCTCCTGTCGCTTGGTCCTTTGGGATCACCTTCCTTTGCATGCACAGGGAGAAGGCCTGGGGGCCGCAGATGATGCCACAGCTGCTCAAGAAGGAGAGAGAAGGGCGACAGTAAGTCCCGCCATCCCGGGTGGGGGCCAGGTCACCACATTCCGTGCAGTTGTCCCCAAGGTCCTGGCCAAGAGGTTTCCGACCTGGCCCAGTGTGGTGACCGGGAGCCCCCGCTCTCTAATCCATTCCACCATTTTGCTTCTACAGAGAAGTGATTTATTTGTTGTTGTCGGTGGGTTTTTTTTTTTTTTTTTTTTTTTTTTCTGAAATTTGTCTTTGGATGACTGTACCTTCATGACATCCTTCATTCACAGAATCTTTCACTGGTTCTTCTCGTGTTGTTGGATGCAGGCTTGTGGCTTGGGCCACCCCGTCACGCAGCCTTAGGGGGCCTGTGCATCCCTGTCCGTTGGAGTGACGGCCCTGGAGGTTGGCCCTGGGCACCCTGCGTGCTGGGAAGTGGGCTGAGGGTGTGAGGCCCTGCCCTTCTCCATCTCCATAACCGAGGTGACAAGGCGCGTGTGCTCCGCCCATCTGCCGCGTGCCGGGACCCATGACTGACAGTTCAGGTACAGACGAGGGACACGTAGTGCCACCCCAGGTGCTTCTGGTCTGGGAGAGAGGTTCCAGCAGGGCACTGTTGTCCGTGCCTGGGCCCATGTGTGCTGACCAGGGAAGCTGCCCATCTTCGTCAGCCGAGTTGGGGGCGACCGACAGCTGGGAAGCGTTGACTTCTCCTGAAGGTGTCCAGAGAAGAGAAGGCTGCACTCGTGCACACACGTGCCCAGGCCCTGTCTCCAGCAGCCATGAGTGTCCTTATCTTGGGCTGAGTGTCCCCTGTTTCATTCTCACCCACTCACTGTCTTTAGAGGACACAACTAAAGTTACCTGGTTTTAGCGTCCACTCTCGTTGGCCTCCTTTGTGGCCAGGGACTCAAATGATGTCCCCTTCCAGCCAAGGAACCGTTGTCAGCAGGCTTCAAGATGGGATCTTACTGGAAACTGGCTCTTCGACCCGTTGTCTCCCTTGGGTGTTGTGAGGAGGCCTTGCTGTGGTGTGTCTCTCACACTTGCCCCTGGAGGGACAGACGGAAGCCACCCGGTGAGGAGTGTGCCTCATGTGCCACGGGATGGAGCTGCACCATGGGTCCCGTGGTTGCCTGTGGTTCTCGACTCTTGGCTGTGCTCTCGGATGAGCGTTACGTGGCCTGCTGTCAGTCGTAGAGGTGGTGTCCTGTTCTTTCTCAGAGTGCCTGCTCATTTCTGCTGGTCTCTAAGTCCGTGTTCCTCTGAGTCCTTCTGGTTCTTCACAAACATAAGGACTTACTGGAAAATCAGACACGCCCTTACCCCGTGACCCAGAGAAGCGAGGCATGTGTCTGCCCAGTGACTGGGGCACAGGTGTTCTGAGCAGCTTTGTTGTAACAACCAAAGCCTCACAGCGATCTCAGTGTTCATGAGTAGGAACGGATAAACATGTCAGAGCCATTCACTGCGATGGTGCTCAGTGCACACATGTGGTGTGTTAGAATCAGCTCTGGCTGAGTGGGCCGAGCCATAGAAGCCTGACAGAAAAGAGTGTGTAATGTGTCCGATGCCATCTGCATTAACTTCTGGGAAATGCGAACTGCTCTGTGGTAACAGCAGTGCTTACCTGGGGCTGGGAGGAGGCTTGGGGACGACGGTAGTGGGCGGGGGGGACACAAGGATGCAGGGGAAGCTTGCCGAAGATGGGTGTGTTCACTCTGATTGAGGAAGGTCAACTCCCCCAGCTGTACACTTTAAACTTCTGCAGGGTACTCTGTGCTGGTTACATCTCAGTAAAGATG
>PITA01035763.1:0-10184 GCA_004023965.1 Spilogale gracilis | reverse complement strand
TTTTTTTTTTTTTAAGATTTTATTTATTTTGACAGAGAGAAACACAGCTAGAAAGGGAACACAAGCAGGGGGAATGAGAGAGGGAGAAGCAGGCTTCCCGCCAAGCAGGGAGCCCGATGTGGGGCTCGATCCAGGGTCTCCAGGATCACGACCTGAGCCGAAGGCAGTCGCTTAACCAACTGAGCCACCCAGGCGCCCCTAAATGTAAGTTTTTGATCCATTTTGAGTCAATTTTTATATATGGGGTAAGGTAAGGATTGACTTAATTTTTTGTACATGGAATAAGAGTTGTTTTAAAGAGAGCATGTGGATATAAACCACCATCAGTATATGTTGGTTGTCAACTATTAGTATTGTTTGTAGAAGGCATGTGTTCATGATTTATTTTTAAATTCACATCCACTACCTTTTGGAACTCTTTCTATACTTGAGAGAATTCCTAATTTTAAAAGTCCTACCTCTCAATGGAAGGAGTCAGAAACTTGTTTTTCCAACATCTCTTGAGGTTAGAGCATACCAAGCAGATGAACCCAGTGAAGATTTGATTTAGAAGTGAATAAAGAAGGGAGCTTAGTTAATGACATGGTTTATCTAAAAATATTAACTTGCAAATAAAGTTTCTATAACCACTCAGACTTTACTGAGTGGGAGGTAAGTGAGGAAGAAGTACTTTTTCACTTGGAATTGTTCATGAAATAACATAGGTAAAAGAGCACTTAATTTTTCAAAGCTATAATACTTTACTCTTCATCTGTATGCACACAGATATGTTATATAGGCATGATTTACATCTGTAGGACCAATAGTTATGGACCATCCAAAATATAACATGGGTCAAAAGGCAATATTATCTATAAAAAATACCTAAAAAGTACTATTATAACATGTAAAGTATCTACTGCTTGTTACCACCATTCAAATAAGATATAGATTTACACATACACAAACACCTAATATACATAGACATATAAAATTGAATATAATCAAATTTAATCTCCACAACAATTTTTTTAATTCCACTTTTTAACATTATTAAATTCTTTCTCAGAAAGACTTTAATACTTACATAAGAGAGGAACATTTCCAGAATGGTAAAATAAGGATCTTCAAAATCAACTCCTTAAAGGCAGAAAGAGCACTGAAAAATACCTGTCAAATCAACTTTTCAGAACTCTGGAAATTAAACAGAAGACTATGAAACTTTGAGGTGTGTTTTATTTAAAGAAAAATAGCTGATTGTCAGTTAAGAACCGTGAGCTTTATTATGTTTTAACTTGTCTTCATTTCCTTTTTTTCTTTTTTTAAGATTTTATTTATCTGACAGAGAGAAAGCACAAGTAAGGGGAGTGGTGGGCAAGGGAGAGAGAGACACAGGCTTACCTCTGAGCAGGGAGCCGGACCTAGGGCTGGACCTAGGACTCTGGGATCATGACCTGAGCCAAAGGTAGATGCTTATGAAATGCCCCAAATTCGGAGACCCCCCCAAAGACGACCACCAGAGTCCAGAGTCAAAGCCAAAGGGCAAGGGTCGTTTATTGCGAATTCGAACCCGGGCCTCTGCGCACTCGTTACCAGTGACGCTAAGAGGCCCAGTGCAGCAGATTTTACAGCTTTTTATAGATAGGCACAAACAAATTTGGGACTTTTCCCGGTACTTGGACTCTTATTGGCTCAAAATTGAACACCAGCATGATCTGGTTGGTTCCTGTGCTTATTAACCGAAACCACAGAGGGGCACTTCCTCTTGCAACACTCAGAATGAAAGGGGGAAGGGTGAGTCTTTCAAGGTAGCCACATTCCTTGGGTCAAATGGCTGGGTAGGGGGCTCCGGGTGTGGTTACATAGCCACATTCCTGGAGCCATTAGCCACATTCCTGGAGCCTAATGGCCATTATCTCTCGTTCTCAGAAGGCATGGAGAGAGAGGCCCTGTGATTTCAGGGTGGCCATAGGAGGGCTGCTAGTGGGTTTTTTCCACTTTTTAGGGTCTAGCAAGTGAGTGTACAGAATCCAGGTGGCTATTAGAGATATAAGGCATAACGGTCCTAATTTTATTTTTCACGCTTCTCACTTACCCCACTGAGCCACCCAGACGTCCTTGACTTGTCTTCATTTCATCTTCTCCCCTACTCTGTAGGAACATTGAAAACCATTAGTCTAACAACCATCCAGGCTGAGAAAACAGAAATTTAGCAGGCAAAGGAGGGAAAACATGGATTTGGAGCTCCCACAAAAACCCTATCTCCCAAAAACCTCACCAGTTGACTCATCCAGCAGCATTCTGAAAAATTCCCATTCACAAGGCTTGTCTTTACCTGGCCTAAATCATAGGTGCTTCACTGAGAAACCTATCTCCGAGACTTTGTCAGAGCCATCAGCAGCGATTGTTCATCACGGCAGCTGCCTAAGGCAGTGATGACCGTGAACCAAACAAAAGACTGGACAAACACCTTAAAAGGAAGTCTGGGGAATAGGATGTCTATAGGAGAATTAAAATATTCCAATGTGTTCCTCTGAAGCTAGAAAGCTACGTAGATGTACAGGTCTGTGCCTGCCCAAAAAAGACGTAAGAAATGGCCTTAATCTCTTACTTCTGTCTGATCTTGAGTTTCTGAACAATCAGGAAATTAAGGAGAAGGCAGCATTCTAAATTGACTAAGGTGAGCCCCAATCCCCCCTTCCCACCCTCACTAACCCCCCCCCCCATATACTTAGTAAAACTGTGCGGCTTATTGTTTTAAAATATTTAAAGAAATTTATATCCAACCATTAGTTGACCATGAAGGTAATCAAACACCAGCCTCAGTGACCTCAACAACAAAGAATGTACACTTTAAAGAATTAGTCTAGGAAGGTCACCAAAGAAACAACAGAAACAGTACAACACCAACAATACCAAATTCAGTAGAAGAAAAGTTGCCACTTTATATTGTTTAAAATGTCAAGTTTTTCCAAAAAAAAAAAAAAAAGGACAAAGCATGCAAAAATTAGGAAAGTGTGTTTATGCTCTGATCACATAAACAAATGGTCAATAGAAACCATTCCTAAAGAGGTCTAGATGTTAGGCTTACTTGAGAAGGACTTTATGTCAGCTATTTTATAAATATGTTCAAAAGACAAAGGGAAACTATGTCCAAAGAATTTAAGAAACAATTGAGAAAAATGCCTTGCCAAAGAAAAGTCTAATAAAAAGGATACATAACATAAAAAAGGAACTAGAAATTATGCAGTTGAAAAGTGCTACAATTGAGGGGCACCTGGGTGACTCAGTTGTTAAGCATCTGCCTTAGGCTCAGGTCATGATCCCAGAGCTTGGATCAAGCCCCACATTAGACTCCCTGTTCACCAGGGACCATGCTTCTCCCTCTTCCTCTGCCCTTCTCCCTGCTTATGCTTTCTCTCTGTCTGTCAATTAAATAAACAAAATTTTAAAAAACAAAACAAAACAATGCTACAATTGAAATGGAAAAAAAAATATGAGAGAAGTTAAACAGAGTTGAACTTAAAAAAAAAAAAAAATCAGATGCCTGCGTGGCTGAGTAGGTTAGGCCTCTACCTTCTGCTCAGGTCATGATCCTGGGATCAAGCCCAGCATCAAGTTTCCTGCTTAGTGGGGAGTCTGCCTCTTCCTTTTCCTCTGCCCTTCCCTCATCTCATGCTTGCTTCCTCTCAAATAAATAAATAACATATATATATATTTTAAGATTTTATTTATTTGACAGAGAGATCACAAGTAGCCAGAGAGGCAGGCAGAGAGAGAGGAGGAAGCAGGCTCCCTGCTGAGCAGAAAGCCTGATGCAGGCCTCAATCCCAGGACCCTGAGATCATGACCTGAGCTGAAAACAGAGGCTTTAACCCACTGAGCCATCCAGGTACCCTAAATAAATAACATCTTAAAAAAAAAAAATCATCACACTTGAAGGTGGGCCAACTGAGATTATTTAGTCTGAAGAGAACTTGTAAAAATAACCATAGGGACTCAGAGATAAGTTGAAGAACATTTGGCACTAACATAAACATGATTAAAATCCCAGAAGTAAAGAAAAGGTAAAGAAGCAGAAATAATATTCTAAGAAAAAACTAAAAATTTCCCCAATTCAAGAAAAACTATAATGTACACATTGAAGAAATTCAATGAATTTCAAGTGGGATAAAATCAAAACTATCCACACCTAGACATAATTAAGCTATTGAAATCCAATGGTCACTCCCTCCAACGATAGCAGAATGCACGTTGTTGTCAAGTAAACATAAAACATTCATCAGAATATACTGTATGTTAGGCTGTAAAAAAGACCTTGATAAATTTAAAAGGATAGACATCCTAAGAAAGTGTGATTTACCACCATGATGGAATTTAATCAGAAATCAATAAAAGAAAGAAGCTTGGAAAATTTATAAGTATGTGAAAATTAAAAAACACATACCTAAATAACCAAAGAGTCAAGAAGAAGCCAGAAGGAAAATGAAAGCTATCTTTGAGATGAATGAAAATGGAAATACAACATGCCAAAATTTATGGCAGCTAAGCCGGTGCTTAGGAGGGAATCTAGCTATGAAAAAATAAAAAGAAGAAAAAACTAAAATCTAAAAACTCATTTTTCATTTTAAGGAGCTAGAAAAAATTAACACAAAGGAGCAGAAAGAAGGAATTTATATAGATTAGAATGGAAATATGAAATAGAAATAGTAAGGCAAAAAGAAAATTAATTAAACTAAAAGTTCCTTGGAAAGATCAACTTAATAAGCCCAAAAAAAGTATTTATCAGAATCCAGTTCTTTTTCATGATAATGACACTGAACAAACTAGGGATAGACTATGTCTTCAACTTCATAAAGGACGTCTATGATAAAATCAGAGCTGACATCTTGCTTAATGACAGAAGACTGAATTCTTTTTCCCTAAGATCAAGAACCAGGCAAGGGTGTCTGCTTTCACTATTGAACCATGTTGAACATTGTACTGGATATTCCATACAATAAGATTAAGTAAGAAAAAAGATACCTAGATTATTTTAAAAAAGAGAGAGAGAGAGAGAAATAAAACTATTTTCATTTGTAGGTGACATGATCTTACATTTAGAAAATCCTAAGAAAATTTAAAAAATGGGCAAAATAGGCAAATTCCTAGAGAGAGAAAGTACATGAGTATTTTCTAGGAAAGGAGGAATTGGGAGTGTCTGCTGTTTGAAGTGGGATTTCTTTTGGGGCTGATGAAAATGTTCTGGAATCAGTGTTGATGGTTACACAATTCTGTGAATATATTAAAACACACTGAATTATATGCTGTGAAAGGGTGAATTTTATGTTAATTATATCTCAACAAAGCTACCATTAAAAACTACACAAGGTCAGGGTTATAGTAAAAAGAATTGCTGTGATTTGGATCTGCATCTAAAAATCATAATCTTTTTATTGTAAAGGGTTGGTTATAAGGAAGATATTATTAATAAGAGCCATTAAGCCTGAGATGCAGAATGACTAAAACATAGGACCACATTCTAAAGGAGAAGAGCTGGAAGTATAGTTCAAAATAAGATTTACCAAAAAAAAAAGATTTACCTGTGCTTTCAAAAGCGTTCTACTTCCCTAAGTGCCTTACGCAGAATATACAGATTAAGAAAACAGAGTCTGAATTTGTATCAGATACTATCATTTTACACATAGCCTTCTCAGTCTCTGAATTTATTATAACCAGCAATACAGGGTAAATTTTGTCCTCAAAACTTTTAGTCATTAGTGCTGATTCTCTGACAAAATTAAATTTAATTTAGTGTCTTATTACTTTTCACTTTATAGTAATGTTCTACTTAATTTTTATTTCTATAATTCATCCACTCAATATCTGCATATTGAGCACCTACTATATGGCAAGAATTTTTCTCAACAAAAGGTAAAATGAAGTATTTACTTTCATTTCTTTTTTCTCAAATGTCTCTAAATGCTAGTTAGTCTTTGTGACCCCTGTAAGTACTCCTTTTTTTTTTTTTTTAAGATTTTATGTATTTCCTTGACAGAGGAAGAGACAGAGAGAGAGGTAACAGAAGCAGGGGAACTAGGAGGGGGAGAAATAGGCTTCCTGCTGAGCAGGGAGCCCAATTTGGGGCTCATCCCAGAACCTGAGATCATGACCAAGCAGAAGGCAGACACTTAATGACTGAGCCACCCAGGCGCCCCGACACTTTCAGCTTTTTTTGGCAATTCATGGATATATTGTGGAATAATATATTGCAACTCAAAAAAATAGAACCATTTAAAGAAATGTCATTGTTAATTTTGAAAAAGTTTTAAGTGTAAAGTAAAATTAACACATGTAGACTTTGTATAAACACACACATGCATGAACATATATATGGACAACCAAACTACAATCAATCACTAAACATTTATTTCATTCCATGTAGTTCTCAAATCTGGCACCAGTCCTTTGTTGATTAATTATTCAGGATGGAAGCCATATTCTCCTGCTTTCTTCATTACTCAATCTTGATTCAGCTTCATTTCCTTTTAAGGTTCATTGAGATTAATGATGCACTCCATTTAGCATAACAAAAGAATTCTAATTCCCTGTAAATTTGGAGTTTGTTCTCTTGTGAATTCCTCTCTTCTGGTAACTGGACAGATTTGAAATATGCTAGTTTTTGTTTGATGACATAAAGGCCAAAAGGAAAGGTCACACTAGGACTACTTTTAATGAGTTATTAGATAAATACATTTTCTAGATACTTTAATGTCATCATTAGGCTTCAGAGAAGTTTAAGAAAAGTCTTTAAATATGTATGTCACTCTCAATTATCTATGCTAATGAAAAGGAACAGCAGTGTGTATAATGCAAAATAGATGAAAATATACACATATTTGACTTAGAGGACACCTGTGTCATATGCTTGGAGAATAAGTAAAATTCAAATCGCTCCCTCCCAGTGAGCTGTTTTTGTCATTATATAGCCCATGGTTTTGCCAAACTTCTCCTTATAATATTTTTAGTCAGAATGCTGAACATTATCATCTCTCAAATTGAAATAATGGTGCTAGCACAAACAAAGATGTATATGGCCTCCTTTGTGCTTTCTGAATGACTTACGCCTTCTTGAGTAGTTGAAGGAGATAAAAATATTGTATTTTAAAAAGACTTTTATTATGTTTATTATGAATTCGAGGAGTAAAGACCCCCAAAGAGTCAGGATAGATAAAGGTAAAAGAATTGAATAATATACTGAGGACCTCCTAAGGGCCTTGTATTTAGTGTAATTATTGTTAACAATTAATTCGAAAACCCTGATTCAGTGTTATCACCATGTGCAAGATAATGTACTAGGAGATGGGAATTCTATGGTGAGTTTAATGTATAGCAGGAAACACCCCTATCGAAAGAGTTATCATGAGGGGTGCTTGGGTGGCACAGTCCATAAAGCATCTAACTCTTGATTTTGGCTCAGGTCATGATCTCAGGGTCATGAGATAGAGTCCTGGGTCTGGCTCTGCACTCAGTGTGGAGTCTGCTTCTTTCCCCCTCTCTCTGCCCCTCCTCATCATCTGTGCACATGCACTCTCTCTCAAATAAATACATAAATCTTTAAAAAGAGTAATCATGAATTACTTAATCATGAATTTTGTAATTTATTGTTCCAGAAAGGCAAATGTTGAGAGTTAGGGAAACATAGGGAAAGAGTGCTTGCCTAGTATAAATAAGGAAGAGGGCAGAAAAGACCTCTGATTAAGTGATATTTCACTGGTGACAAGACTAACTAACAAGATGAAAAAAACATTAAAGATGATACAGGGAGATGACACAGAAAAGCAATATATGGGATGATCCAGAGTTAAGACTGAAAGACGTTTGAGTCATTCAAAGCATTAATTTCAGTATTAGCTTTAAGCAGAAGTAAATACACTATAAATTTGATAAAGGGTTTGATTCACTGTTGCTTGCTTCCACTGTGAGAGCTATTTCTGGGATGGTATTCTTGGCTAGGAGTGGAAGCCAGATTGTACTCTAGAAGTATGTCAATGCAAACTTTTTTTTTTTCTAAATTTTTCTAAATTTTTTTTCTTGAGTTCTAAAAGGAAAGAAATCTGTATCTCTAAGTCTCTTGTAATTTGACATGATTTCTTTTCTCCTGCTAATAAGCATTTACTTGAGCATGTAACTTTGCATTTACATCTTGTTCTATTTTATATTTTATGTTATTATTATTATTATTATTATTATTATTATTTTTTGATGAGAGCTTCCAAACTTATATAAACTTCAGGTTCCCCAAGCCCATATATCTGCCCTAGCTTTAAATAAGCAGATAGCAAGGAGAACTCAACATAACACAGCATGAAGAATCAGTCAGTGTGGCTAATCTGATGCATTCCATTTGGTTTTTCCAACTTTCAAGATTGCTAGAGCCCATAGCATTTAACTTCTTTCTCAGTGTGAATTACTGCAGTCTTTGTTTATACACTTAAGATGAACAGTACCGACAAGAATCACAATTTTAAAGATAGCAAATATGGTTCTATTTACTTAGAGAGATCAAGATTTTAGAATGGACTTTATTGTTTTGAAAGAACTTCTTTATTATACAAGATTCTGAATACTTTCCACAATCTTGTGGATTGCAGAGTGTAAGGAGATTGATTAGAAATGATCTTTGGTCTGGGGTGCCTGGGTGGCTCAGTCTGTTAGGCATCTGACTCTTGATTTTGGCTCAGGTCATGATCTCAGGGTCCTGAGATAGAGCCAGGACTGGCGTGGACCCTGCTGAAGATTCTCTTATCCTCTGCCTCTCCCTCACTCCTCACACACTCTCTCTAAAAAAGCAAAACAAAACAAGAAAAGAATGATCATGAACTCTAAAATATTGGCCTAAAATAACATGGAAAACTTCCATAGAAGAAACAGGAAACTTGACTCCAGCTGTTTTGGAGTGTTGCTTATTTGGTTTCTCTTGAAAGAGAGGGGAAAAAAAATATTACACTTATAGATACAGGATTTTTTTCCCCATATCTTTTCAAATGTTTTCCTTTTTTTAAAAGTTACCATAATTATTAAATCTATCAATAAAAAAATGTAATCAAATAGAAAAATAGGAAATGGACCTTAAACTCAAGAGAAAATAGTGGGACATAATATAGGCTCCAGAGCTAAGGCACTTGAGTTCATTTGTGGTCTAGTGTATAACCCTGAATTATTTACTTCTATTAATTTCTTAAGTAAAATGGAATTAATAATAGCCACTATCTTATAAAGTTGTTAAGAGAATTGTCATCATTTATGTAAACTTTGTAGCTCCCAGCAAGTAGGAAGAACTCATTGAAAGCAGGCTGCAGCTATATTAGCAAAAATTCACAGAAAAATAGAATATTAACACACAATTTTATTATTAGTGATCAGCGGAATGTAAGTTAAATTACTGGAAAATTGAGCGCCTGGGCGGCTAAGTTGGTTAAGCCACTGCTTTCAGCTCAGGTCATGATCCTGGAGTCCCAGAATCGAGTCCTATATCAGGCTCCCAGCTCCGGGGGGGAGTCTGTTTCTCCCTCTGACCTTCTCCCCTCTCATACTCTCTCTCACTCACTCTCTCTCTCTCAAATCAATAAATAAAATCTTTAAAAAAATTACTAGAAAATCATTTACTTTTTTCTATCACACTGGCAAAAACTAACAATTATTTCAGTCAGTAGTATTGATTGTAATGGATAACTTAGTCACATTTTCATAGTGTCATAAATGGATATGATATTTTAAAAGGGAAATTTAATAGCAGATATCAAATTTTTAAATTGAAATTCAATATAAATCCTTTCACTCTAGCAACAGTACTATAAAAAAAATTCATGTGCAAAGAGTAAATATACATGGATGGATAGCTGGGTACCTTTATAGCATTATTTGAAAGGAAAAAAGGATGTAATCTAAATAGCTATCACTACAATATTCACTAAATAAGTGTATTAATTCCAAACTATATCATATGTGCTTTCAAAAAATTAAGTAATAAATTTAAGTAATTTTGGACATTTACGAAAATACACTTGAAAGAGAGTGTACAAATATTATATGAAGTAGAATATTATATGAAGTAGAAAAAGTATCAAATATACAAATATTATATGAAGTAGAAAAAGTATCAAAGTCAAGGTTATTTTATCCTGTAAGCAAGTTTTTTTTTTTTTTTTTTTTTTTTTTTTTTT
>PITA01035762.1:0-10255 GCA_004023965.1 Spilogale gracilis | reverse complement strand
ATGGGAAGTAGGGTAATTCAGGGAGAGAAGCAAGAACATGAGAGACTTTGGACTCAGAAACAAACTGAGGGACTTGGAGGGAGGAGGTGGGGGGATGGGAGAGCCTGGTGGTGGGTACTGAGGGCACCTATTGCATGGAGCATTGGGTGTGGGGAATGGGGAATGAATCTTGGAACACTGAAAAAAAAAAAAAAAGAGCAGGACAGGGAAGGGGAAAAGGCCAAACTGGTGGGCGGTTTTGGGTGGAGTGCCAGCATCTATGGAAGCCGCTGTATTATTTACCTAGTTGCCTGTGGGGCATTGGCTTCAGCCCCTGGGGGCATGTTAACTCTCCCGGAATTTTGCTCTTTGTAGACAGCTAAGTGCTCCCAGAGCCCCCTCTAAAGATGGGGGCAGGTATGAGCCAGGAGGAGCAAAGCGTGCAGAAGAGGGCAGTGGATGGACAGAACAGGTTAGAGGAGATTTCGGGGGTGTCTGCCCGGTGCCCCACAGCACCTCTGTCATTGTGTGTGTCTCACCACATCTTTGCTTTTCTGTAAGCTCTTGCAGAACAAGGACTTGAAATCCAAAGGTGCCTAAGAAAAGGAGTTGCTCAGTAAATATGTGTTGCCGTATGAACAAAGAATGACAGATCCAGAGTACTGACGTGCAGCTTACCATCAAGATGTGTCCCTCTCTCCAGACGGCCAAGCCCAGACTGGAAGTCTCCATACATTTAGCATTCTTCGATTTTAAATTTAAATTTTAAGTTAATGTATGCCTATTTTGGCTCAGGACCACTGGCTTTAAGATGAGATTTGAAAGACCCACTTTGGGTCCCAAAAATAGATGCGGTATCCTTTGTGGCTGGATCCCCGCTTAGAGACTCTCTGAATACTCCCCACCTCTTATAAGCCATTTCATCTTTTTTTTTTTTTAAAGATTTATTTATTTATTTGACAGAGAGAAACACAGCTGAGAGAGGGAGAAGCAGGCTTCCTGCTGAGCAGGGAGCCCGATGTGGGACTCGATCCCGGGTCTCCAGGATCATGACCTGAGCCGAAGGCAGTTGCTTAACCAACTGAGCCACCCAGGTGCCCCTAAGCCATTTCATCTTTATTGATCAAATCTGAGACGGGATCCAGGGTCCCCAGTGCTTTGGAGCCGAGACTTATTTATGAACGCAGAGTATCTTGCAGACCCACTTTTGTAGTTGATTTTGGTATTCATCGTTCAAACAGTGAACAATGATCATTGAATATTATGTTCAAGAGGACATTCAGTGACAGGAAGCTCCTCGGGCATTCAGTAGCTCTTTTAAATAAACTTACATTTTATAAAAAAAAAATAAAAATAAAGTGATAAAAAGGACATGCTTGTATTTCTCCAAAGACAACTTAGGATCTACTTTCGAATTGTTAAACGGCTATTTGCCTATCATACATTGACTAATCTTTCTTTTCCTCACTGATTTATGATGTATTCTTTGTCATTCGATAGTAAGATCTATATTTGGACCTGTTTTGTTGACCTAGTTATCCCTTGTACAAATACTATATTGTTTTAACTACCTTATCTTTGTAAGATGATTAAAACAGAATAGAACTAATTCTCCCACAACTTTTTTTCTCCAGGATTTTCTTCCCTTTTTATTTTCCAAGTAAACTTTTGGATCATTTTGTCAATGTAGGCAAAAATACATTTTTCTTTTCTTTTCTATTTTATTACCATATAATGTATTATTTGTTTCAGGGGTACAGGTCTGTGATTCATCAGTCTTACCATATTTTTCTTTTCAAGCATAAACTCGAGGCACCTGGGTGGCTCAGTTGGTTAAGTGACTGCCTTCGGCTCAGGTCATGATCCCGGAGACCCGGGATCATCGAGTCCCACATCAGGCTCCCTGCTTGGCAGGAAGCCTGCTTCTCCCTCTCTCACTCCCCCTGCTTGTGTTCCCTCTCTGGCTGTGTTTCTCTCTGTCAAATAAATAAAATCCTTAAAAAAAAAAAAAACAGAAACTCAAAGCAATAGAGATTTTGATTGGGTTTTATTAGACCCACAAATTAAATTCAGACATAGTTATTTTCATGTCCAGTTTTCCTAACCAGGAATAAATATCTGGCCACTTTCCCAGTCTTATTTTATTTATATATATTTATATATATAATATTATATATATAATTTTTATATATTATATATTATATATATTATATATGTATATAAGATTTTATTTATTTGAGAGAGAGTGAGCAAGAGAGCAGGAGTAAGGGGAGGGACAGAGGAAGAGGGAGAAACATTCTTCCTGCTGAGCAGGGAACCCTGTGTGAGGCTCAAGGCTCCATCCTGGGACTCCAGGACCATGACCTGAGCCAAAGGCAGACACTTAACTGCCTGAGCCAACCAGGTGCCCCTTTATTTTATATATATATATAAAATATATATTCATACATATATAAAAATATATATTCATACACACACATATACATATATATACATATACATATATACATATATATGTGTGTATGAATATATATTTTATATATGTGTGAATATATATTTTATATATATATTATATATATTTATATATATATATACACATTTTTTTTTATTTGACAGAGAGAGAGAGAACATAAGCAGGGGGAATGGGAGAAGGAGAAGCAGGCTTCCCGCTAGGCAGGGCGCTTGATGCAGGACTCGATCCCAGGACCCTGGGACCATGACCCAAGCCAAAGGCAGATGCTTAATGACTGAGCCACCCAGGCACCCCTATTTTATATTTTTAATATAATTTGTGTTTTCTTCTTCACACATCACTGTATATCTTGTTAAGATTATTTCCAGGCATTATGTGTGTTTTAATTGCAATTGCAAATAGGACCTATTTTGTTTGTTTTTGTCCAGGTTGCTGTTCGTATAGAAAAATGTTATTGATTTTTATGTATTTTATATTAAGCCATATTTATAAACTCATTCATTGTAATAGTTTGTCAGATAATTCTTTTATATGTATATGTAAAGATTTTATTTATTTGAGAGACAGCGTGTGAGAGAGAGCACACAAGCTGAGGAAGAGGCTGAGGGAGAGGGAGAAACAGACTCCCTGCTGAGCAGGGACCAGATGTGGGGCTGCACCCCCGGATCTCATGACCTGAGCCAAAAGCTGATGCTTCACCAACTGAGCCACCTAGGTGGACCCTTTCACATTTTCTAGGAAAAAATAATATTGCTAAGAATGATGCTTTTCTTTCTTATAAAATTCTGTGTAGAAAATAATTAACAGGTCTGTGACAGCTGTCTTGGAAAGGTCTGCCTACAAGGTTGGCCTGTGATTGGTTTCTGGGGGCTTGGATTTGAGGAGGGTTCCCACTGTTTCCTAGGTGATAAAGGTTGTTTGCTCTGGCTACACTGTTTGTACAAGCAATACTGGTTTATGCCGAACACCTGCTTTCCCTCTAGGAGTCTGAAAGTTTGGTATGTCCCAGGAGGAGGCTGCCTATGTGAGCAACTCCCAATAAAATGCTTACGTACTGATCCCTAATGAGCATGCCTGGAGGACAATACTTCACCAGTATTGTCTGGAAGGATGAAGCACGTCCGGGTATTTCCACTGGAGAGGACTCTAGGAAGCTTGTGCCTGGTTATCTCTGGACTTCACTTCATATATTTTCTCCTATTGTTTATTTGCTTTGTAATCTTTCACTGTAATAAATCATAGCCATAAGCACAACTATATGTCAAATCTTGTGAGCCTTTGGAGAGAATCCTCAAAACTGAGGGTAGTCTTGGAGGCCCCCAGTACAATTTGTAATGCTTGCCCCTTCCATGTGATGTTTTTGTCAAGTGTAGGCATCAATATAAATGGACCTGCCCTGCTTGCCTTCAGAGGAGAAAGGTTTGGACCCTCCTGACTTCATCTTCTGCCACTCCTCTCCAGTGCCGACTCCCCAGGGGCTCTGGACAGGGTGGGCAGTGGGGGTGGGGGGTGGGAGCCTTGAAAATGACAGCTGCTTAGTGGC
This sequence comes from Spilogale gracilis, assembly GCA_004023965.1. Taxonomy (NCBI): domain Eukaryota; kingdom Metazoa; phylum Chordata; class Mammalia; order Carnivora; family Mephitidae; genus Spilogale; species Spilogale gracilis. Next base: position 6,260 of record PITA01035762.1, on the reverse strand, counting down.
TGCCTAGTGGCTGCCTACAATTACAAATTTGTATCAGAGTCATATCTCTTTTATCTTTAATTTTGTTTTGTGTTGTTTTCCCAATTAGTTAACTTTGTTTTCCTTCTCTCTTTCCTCACTGCCAAAGAATCAGCTTTTAGTTTACTTACATATATTTTTTATCCTTTATTTATCTTTATCAGTTTTTTTTAAAGATTTTATTTATTTATTTGACAGAGAGGAAACACAGCCAGAGAGGGAACTCAAGCAGGGGGAGTGAGAGAGGGAGAAGCAGGCTTCCCGCCGAGCAGGCAGCCTGATGTGGGGCTTGATCCTGGGTCTCCGGGATCATGATCTGAGCTGAAAGCAGTCGCTTAACCAACTGAGCCACCCAGGTGCCACCTCTTTATCGTTTTTAAATCCCATTTTGCTTAGGATCTGGGTTCTTTTTCTAAAATTGCAAACAACGTAATTCCTTTCTCCTTTTTAAATATCAATATTATTTGTTGCTACACATTTACCTCTAATATGCAGAACTGATTACACCCTATGCTGCTTCTTTATGATAACTGATTTTTTAAATTATTTATGAAACTGTTTAAGTGACCTCATTTAAGAGATGCCCTTCTCTTCCCATAGTTGTTTGATAGCCTGAAAACTTAAAAGAAGTCATATTTTGGGTAATGTAACAGAATAGACTATTAGACTAAGCCTCAGTTAAAAACAACTAAAAAAAGTGCAAAGATTTCAAAAGTCTGGAGAGCATGAAAAAGATGGTAAGATAGGATGGCTGTATTTATCAGGCCAAAATCTAAATGAAAATGGCAATTTAGAGGGAAAAGAACACAGACAGATATTGCTTTTACCTGAGAACATCTGTCAACTGAAATTTCTTGGTTTTTATTTTTTATGTCCTCTCAGGGTCCACAAGTTTAGAAGTTCAAGTCTAAAGTCTGGCAAAGATGGAGAGTGTCATAGGAAACCTTCCCCCATAAGGCTAGGATCCTGAAGGGCTGTCTTCTCAGATTAAGAATGAATCAGAAGTAAATCTTGTCTTTCTCTAATCCCCACCCCCAGGAGACTGTAAGAAAAATAAAATCCTTTGATTATGAAAGGTGCAGAGGGGGTAAAGAAAACAAAACCCGATCCTAGGGAAGTTATAAGCCCATGTTGGTAGTGACTGTGAGTTTGTAACCCCCAATTCACCTCACCCAAATGGTCAAAAAAAGCCTTATGCCCTGAATTGGTTTAAAGTCGTCCTGAACTGACCATAGGTCCTTAGCAAATGCAGTTCCTCTCTGGAGGAAGGAGCCACCGTCTTAGGTGTCAGAAATCTCAGCAATATGAGCAGTTAGCGTAATTATCAAGCTCACCAGGAAATGAGGAACCAGAAGTCAGAATCAACAGAAACACACCCACAATGGCTTCAGGTATCCTTCATTATCGAAATTCTTGCTTTGAATTCTAAGAACCAAAAAGATTTAGATTTACTAAAATTTCCACACTGTACAAAATTTTGTCACACTCCAGCCAAAGTGTAAAACTCAAGAACTTAATAGATTCAGATGATGAAGCTCTTATAAATCAACAAGCAAAAGGCAGATAACCGCTTATAAAATGGGAAAAGACTTACACAGATCCTTTACAGAGGGATAGCCGAAGGCCAATACACATATGAAAGGGTTTTGCAAATTAATCAGGAATATGCAAATTAAAATCACAATATGATACCACTGTATGGTCCCAGAATGGCTTAAGTGAAATAGACTATATGAAGTACTGATGAGCATGTGAATTGACTATCACTTTCAAATACTGCAGTACAAGTATAAATTGATAAAATCCATTGTGGAAGACTGCTTAGCAGTGTTTACTAAGGACAAAACCTCATGACCTAGCAATTATTTCAGTTACATCCTTGGTAGAAATGCAAGCATGTGCTCCCCAAAGACATGTACCAGAATGTTTATTACCATTTATAACAGCCCAGTTAGAAATAATTCAAATGTCCATCTACAACAGAATGAGTTAATCTATTGTAGTAAATTCATACAGTGGAATACTATACACTTTAGTGATGAGAATAAACAAAAGTATCTGCAACACAGGTGGATTTCATAAGCATAATGTTGAGAGAAAAATGCCAAGTATATCCTGTGTGATTCTATTTATATGAAGTTCAAAAGCAGAGAAAGTTGATATATGATATCAGAAGTCAATAAAGTAGTTACCCTGTATGGGTGAAGTTAGTAGCTAAGAAAGGAGTTTTGAGGGTCTAGGATTGTTTTTCTTTTTTCTTTCTTTTCTCTTTCTTTCTTTCTTCCTTTCTTTCTTCTATCTATCTATCTCTCTATCTATCTTTCATCAGCAAATGCTAAGTTACTTCTGCAACTTGGGGGCTTAACTAATACAATGATATACAGTTTGGTTATCCCTTATTGGAGGAGATTTTCTGGAAATCCTTATATTTTGGGTCCATAGTCTCAGGCTTTAACATAACCCAGAATCTAAAGAATTAACTATATCATTTCACAACACTCTCTTATGGATTCTAAGTAGGTCTTCTTTCATCTTTGTGGATCTACTGAAATCAAAGAATCCAAACCGTTGTCACTTGAGTAAGATAAAGCTCTCTGCCCATGGTGTGAAATGTTATGACGACAGCTCTGAAGATGGAGGGCCCTGCAGGAAATCCAGGCTCATCATCCTGCCTTGGCCAGCACTGTGTGGTCAATGCTTCTTAGCTCCCCTACACAATCATTCATGAAAGCATATTTCAGGCTGGTCTTCTTTATAAATATAAGCGAATTATAGTGCATCCACTCTGAACGCGTCCCTGCTTTCCTACAAATGCTACTCAGCACGGACTGTCCTTCATGGCCGTCCGGCCTTCCCAAGCAAAGAATAAAAGCAAACGTTCTCAAATTTTTGCATGCATTCCTGCTACAGGAATAAAAAGCACAGTATAGGAAATAAAATCGAGGACACTGTAAGAGTGCTGTATGGTGACAGCTGGCAGCTCCCCTTGTGGGGAGCAGAGCATAAGAAGTAGGGAAGTTAAAACACTGCTGCACACCAAGACTAATGTAACATTGTATGCCAAGTATACTCAAATTAAAAAAAAAGAAGAAGAAGAAGAAATCCTGGAAATCCTGGAGAGGTTGTTGTAACAGTTTCCTGGAATCTTATCACCATGAGTTCTGATTGAATAGTTCTGGGAAGGGGTCCCAAATTTGCATTTCTTTCTCTCTCTCTCTGTTTTGTTTCATTTTGTTTTTATTTAAATTCCAGTTGATTAACATTTACTATAATATTAGTTTCAGGTGTACAATTTAGTGATCCAACACTCACATACAATAAGCGTCTGGAATGCTGATGGTATTCTGTTTCTTAGTCTGAGGTGTGGTATTAGATGTGCTAACTTTGTGAAAATTCATTCCATCAAAAATCTGTATACTTTTCTAAATGTATATTATACTTTAACAAAGGCTAATAAGAAGAGGTACTAAAGAAGACCAAAGCAATTTGGGAGATAAACCAAATTGATCAATAAATCCAGTATAATCTCATTAAAAAAAAAAAGCAGGCTTTTTTAGTTTGTTTGGTTTTAGGGGAACTTGATAAACTTATTTAAATATTTATATGCTGACACAAAGCAGGACCTGCTTCAAGAAGAACCAGATGGAAAGACTGAATGACCATGTATTATAAAACCATAGTAACCAAGACAACAGGCCAATGGAACAATACAGAGAGACTAGAAGTGGACATACACATCTAGAAAGTTGCTATGTGGCCAGATATGACATTTAATATCAATGGGGAAAGAAAGAACTTTCCAGTAAAAAGTTCAGTTGGAGACAACTGGTTATATGATGAAAATACAAAATCAGTTACCTACATCATACCACATGCAAAATAAATTATAATTGGATTAAAACCTAGAGGTAAAAGGGTGCTTGGGTGGCTCCATTGGTTAAACATCCGACTCTGGATTTTGGCTCAGGTCCTGATCTCAGGATTGTGAGATCGAGCCCCACATAGGGCTCTGTGCTGGCTGTGGAGCCTGCTTAAGATTCTTTCTCTACCTCTCCCTCTTCCCCTTCCTCTCCTCTAAAACAAACAAACAAATCCAAAAGTAAAAGATAAAACTATAAAGCTTTTATAGAATAATATAAAAGAAAATTCTAGGTTAGGAAAAAAAATTTCAAATAAGACATGAAAAAGCTTACTCATGAGGCAAAAGCTTAATAAACTAGATTTGAATAAAATGAAAACCTGTATTCATTAAAAGTCACCATAAAGATACTGAAAAGGATTACAGAATGGAAGAAGATTTTTGCAACACACAGGACTGACCAAGTATCAGTCGGTCAGACATCTTCAATAAGAGAAGACAGGCATTTTATGAAAAATGTAGGCAAAAGACTTGAACAAAAACTTTATAAAAAGAGAACTTCCAAAGAGCCAATAAATGTATGAAAATGTGTGCAACATCATTATTATCAAGAAGGAAAACACATTAAATCCTTAATGAGATGCCATCACAAGCTTACCAGAATGGTTAATACCTATAAAGCCCCAAAATACAAGTAGAGCACCGGGAGCTACCAAGTGAGGCGGCTGTGCTGTAAACTGGAAAACAATTTTTGTGATATAGAAAAATCAGAGGACCACATACCCTGTAATGCTGCCATTCCACTCCTAGGTATACACTAACACAGTATGTCCAACACAACACATGATAACGAGTTGTGATAGGTAAATCTGGAAACATCCCAAATGTTTCCTGACAGCTTATGATAGAGTCATACAACAGAATGCTATTGGCCAATGAAAATGTATGCAGTGCAGCTCTACATGGAGCCAGGCTGAATCTCAAACAGAGAATACATCGTGGATGCGGTCCAGAGCCCCTTTCCCAGACCAGGGCTCCATCCTTCAGCTCCTGTATTGGTTGCTAATGCCTTGCAGCTGGCCTGTGCTCTGGACAATTGCCCTTGGCCAAAAGGGCACCCCCAGTACACACTGACCGAGACTTTTTATGACATGCTGTCGCAAGTATCTCAGTGGAACCAACACTGTACTTTCCCCGCTCCAGAGCTCTGTTGGGAATCAGGCTGAAGCAAAGACCTCGTCCTTGCTTAGCTCCTATCCCTGTCCTGCTCCCCTCCCCCTGCCTTTCTCCTGAGATCTACCATGCACACCTGAATCCCCATCCTTGCCTTGGCATGGGAGGAATCTGACCTGAGACATTTGGCTAAGCTGGAAAGACACAAAAGGGTGCATGTATTATGATACATGTAAGTGGTAAAATAAAGAAAAGCCAAACCGTGGGCACCCCCCAAAGTCAGACTAGTGTTCCCCTCTGGAGCCGTGATCAGGGAAGGCACGCAAGGGACAATGTTCTATTTCTTCACCTGCACAGTGTCTCCATGGATAATTACTTTGTAATTATTTAAATTGTATGTGCATATTTATGCACCATTTAGCATGTACGATATACACAAAAAGAAGAAAAATTTCCAAGTAATTAGAGTTTTTTTGTTGCAAGTTAAATAAAAACATCTCAGAGAAGACAAACTGTTTAATTCAAGCTTTCTTACATTTGTTGAGATTTTCCTTGTAAGCTATCAAGGCTTGTGAATAAACTATTTCATGCATACTGTTTATCAATAAAATACGCTCTGGATTTTTTTAAGATTCTACTTTTAAGTAATCACTACCGCCAGCATAGGGCTCAAACTCACAACCCCTAGACCAAGAGTCATAAGCCCTACCAACTGAGCCAGCCACGGCCTCCTATGCTATGGATCTTTATGTCATCGGTATATCCATTAATTTAATAGTAATGATTGTATTGAAAGGATGCTGTAACGGCCCCCCCACCCTCCAGAATGTCAGAGCAGACCCTCCTCCTGTTATCTAAGCCTAGCAACGGGCAGGCAGTTACCCAGCCCCCTCAAGCCCTACAGAGACCTAAAGAAATTCCATAAGACTGTAAGCGTGCAACTCATCACGTACCCCTTGCTAACCCAAATTAGGACATATGTTCCCCTGTAAAGGTGGTTGGGGAAACGACTGGCTGCCTGCGTGCAGACCATGGCTGTAGTGTCTTAAACTAATTGGCTATCAAGGTGCAGGCTTTGTTGTAACAGATACTGTAATCATATATAAGGTCATCCCCGGAAAAACTCGGGGCTCTCAGCTGCTGACTGGTTTGGGGTCAGGCTGTGAGTCCGAGCATGCCCGAATAAACCCTTTGCTTTTGCATGGAACTG
>PITA01035761.1:0-10184 GCA_004023965.1 Spilogale gracilis | reverse complement strand
TAGATTGCTCTGGGCAGTATAGACATTTTGACAATGTTTATTCTTCCGATCCATGAGCATGGAATGCTCTTACATCTTTTTGTGTCTTCTTCAATTTCTTTCATGAGTGTTCTGTAGTTCTTCGAGTATAGATCCTTGACTTCTTTGGTTAGGTTTATTCCTAAGTATCTTATGGTTTTTGGTGCTATAGTAAATGGAATCGATTCTCTGATTTCCCTTTCTATTTTTTCGTTGTTGGTGTATAAGAATGCAACTGATTTCTGCGTTTTTTTAAGATTTTAATGAAGGCAGTCGCTTAACCAACTGAGCCACCCCGAACTCCTTAACTAACTTTTTTTAAGAGGGAGAGCGTGTGCGTGTGCACAAGTGCACAAGCAGGGGGTGTGGCAGGCAGAAGGAGAAATAGTTTCCCCGCCCCTGGGCAGGGAGTTCCCTGTGGGACTCCATCCCAGGACCTTGGGATCAAGACCTGAGCCAAGGCAGATCCTTAACTAACTGAGCCACGGAGGTGCCCTGAAGAAAGAACTTTAAAATTAAACTTACATTCAAATTTCAACATCACATCAGGCCATACATCTATAATTTGTATATTTCAGTTTATATATACTGAATAAGAGGTTTCAAGGCCACTGTATTTATGTACTTATGTGTTAATTTCTGTTGGCTTGTTTACTCCATAACCTTTGAATAGTACCACCCACCCCACAAAATTTGTAATGAACACACTGCATAAAAATATGTGAAATCAAATACATGGTAGAGACTCTACAAATATTAATTCCATCTCCTTTTTTCTTTTTTAGTTAAAAACAAGTTATTCTTGGGGTGCCTGAGTGGCTCAGTCAGTTAAACATCCATCTCTTGATTTCAGCTCAGGTCATGATTTCAGGGTCTTGAGATCAAGCCCCTGGTCATTGGGTTCTGTGCTCAGCAAGGAGTCTGCCTGAGAGATTCTCTCTCTCCTCCTTCAGTCCTTCCCCCTTGCAATATCCCCTTCTCTCTAAAATAAACGAATAAATCTTTTTTAAAAATCATTCTATTTCTAGGAAACAGACACATAGTGAACAAATGTATGATCCTCAGATTTACCAATCAAGTAAAAATTATGGTGAAGGGCACTTACCACAAAAAGAAAAACCCCAAAACTTTCCAGTGTTTGTTATTAAAAGTTACTGCCTGCCTCCTATATTATTACCCTCACATATCAAGTTGACTATAATACTACAAAGTTATATTTTTGTTGGCCATAAATTAGTAACTTAAATAAGAGAAAAAAATATTAGCTACAAAAAGCTCCATCAGTCTTTTCTTTCATTTTATCTTCGCTCCATTTATTTGTTAAAATAAACTTTCCATAATGACAAGGAAATTTTTTAAAAGATAAGTAATGAGGGGTATCTGGCTGGCTCAGTCAGTAAAGCATGTGACTCTTGATCTCAGGGTTGTGGGTTCCAACCCCATGCTGGGTGTAGAGATTACTTAAAAACAAAAATCTTAAAAAAAAAAAAAAAAAGATAAGTAATGAATGGGGGAGGGGTGCCTGGGTGGCTCAGTTGGTTGAGCTTCTGCCTTTAGCTCAGGTTTATGATCCCAGGGTCCTGGGATAGAGCCCATATTTGGCTCCCTGCTAGGTGGGGAGCCTGCTTCTCCCTCTCCCCTCTGCCAGATGCCCCCTCTGCTTGTACACACATTCTCTGACAAATAAATAAAATCTGGGGGAAAAAAAAAAAGGAATGAATGGGGGAATTATACTTCTAGAAAATTAAAATGTATCACATGGGGTGCCTGGGTGGCTCAGTCGTTAAGCGGCTGCCTTCCGCTCTGGTCATGATCCCAGGGCCCAGGGATCAAGCCCCGCATTGGGCTCCCTGCTCAGCGGGAAGCCTGCTTCTCCCTCTCCCACTCCCCCTGCCTGTGTTCCCTCTCTAGCTGTGTTTCTCTGTGTCAAATAAATAAATAAAATATTTTTTTAAAAAATTAAATAAAATGTATCACAAAGCTATTGTCATTAAAAACAAAGTACTGGGGGCACCTGGGTTGCTCAGTCAATGGAATGTGGGACTCTTGATCTGGAGTTGTGAGTTTGAGCCCTACTTGAGTGTAGTTTACTTAAAAAAAAAAGAAAAAGCATAGTACTGATGCATGAATAAGGTAGCCAACGTAATGGAATGGATTAGAACACCAGAAAAAGAAATAAGTATATATTTAAGAACTTGGTATATGAGAATAGTAGCATTTAAGTTAGTGAGCAAATAAGTAGTTAATAAATGGCATTGGGACAATTTTCTAACCAGTTGGATAAATATAAGGCAAAATAAATTACAGATCAAAACTGTACATGATAAAATAAAACGGTAAAAGCATTAGAAGAAAATGCTAATGAGCTGTTAATATTATTATGCTGAGATGGTATCAAAGTCACAAAAGTATAGGATCTGGAGTCAGGCAGATCTAAGTCCGAGTGCTGGCTCTGACATCTACTAGCATGGGACCCTAAGCATATTACTTTCAACATTTTTTTTTTTTTTTTAAGTAGTCTCCACAGTGTGGAGCCCAATGCAAGGCCTAAACCCATAACCCTGAGATTAAGATCTGAGCTGAGATCAAGAGTCAGACGCTTAACCAACTGAGCCACCAGGTGCCCACCTTTAACTTTCTAATTCTTTCTTTCTTTCTTTCTTTCTTTCTTTCTTTCTTTCTCTCTCTCTCTTTCTCTCTCTCTCTCTCTCTCTCTCTTTAAGATTTTATTTTTTTGACAGAGAGAGAGCACAAGCAGGGGAAGCAATTGGCAGAGGGAGAAGCAAGCTCCTCCGTGAGCAGGAAGCCCAATGTAGGGTTCAATTCCAGGACCCTGGGATCATGACCTGAGCCGAAGGCAGATGTTTAACCAACTGAGCCACCCAAGCACCCCTCTAATTTACTTTTCCTAACTTAATTTAACTTACTTTTGATTATTTTTTAAAAGGTTTTATTTGAGAGAGAGAACATCAAGGGGGTAAAGGGAAGGAGAGGGAGAAGCAGAGTCCCCACTGAGCAGGGAGCCCAATGTGGGGTTATGACCTGGGCTGAAGGTAGACGCCTAACAGACTAAGCCACCCAAGTGCCCCACTTTTAATTACTTTTTGATCTTCTTCCCTCATCCATCTGATACAGATAATTATACATCTGCACACAGCTGATAATAAGGAAAATAGTGTGTACAAGGCCCTTGTCTTTGCAATACTAGAAGGAAACTATCATTACTATGCAATACCAAAAGCAGAAACTGTAAGGAAAAGCTTGATAAACTGACCATACAAAAATCAAAGAACTGTCTAACTGAAATACCAAAAGTCCTTCTTGACACCCAAGAAAGCTGAGCAACTGCTTTGATTTAGCAAACAAATATTAGCATAAAACTAGTAGCAAATAGACAAGTTATTCAATTCTAAAAAATAAGAAAGAGTCCCAGTTAAATAAGCGAACGTACTCTTGGCTCACTTCAAGGACACCAGTATGTGTATTTCAGTTAGAATGCTAGCTTGAGATGAAAAGATGTAAAAAAAAAAATAGCAATCATCACTTTGAGATGCTACTGCATTATTTCATGGCATTAAAATATCTTTATAATGACTGGTTGGTGTATTTCACTGAAACTTGGTGAATAAATTAAGAACAACAGCATTCCAAGCTGGGACTACTAACTTCATCAGGTTAAGCTCTAGAGCCATGAGAAACTGATTTTTTTTTTTAATTACTTTGATTCCTTTAGTGAAAATCTAAGCGGTAGTCTCAGAACAGATAGGTGGACAGACTAGTTGAAGTTAAGGAATTTTTTCAAACTGAAGTTCTGTTTCCTTACGAGGAACCTAGACTTGATCCCGGGATCCTCTGAGACATTTCACAAGTCCAAAACATCAGGTTCCACCAACATTTCAGGATCTGGGAACTGGTTGAGGTATCCTTTCAATCCTGAATTTCCTGGCCCGCAAACATCTCACAAACTCAATGTTTGCTAGTACCTATCACGACTTTAGGAGGCGATACACTCCAGCAACTGCAGCACATAATGTCTCAACTGTGGGGCCTCACCAGGTCCCTCCTCTCCCCTCCTAGATCCCCTAGATCCAAAGTCGGGATTATATTTCACCCATCTCCCACAGACAGGGATACACAATAGTTCACCTCAATCTCGTAGTCCTTCACCGGAGGGGGAGCAGCTGCCGCCGCCATCGCCAGGACCCCCACCATGCTCCCAGCTTCCCGGAATGCTGGCTCCTAGGGCGTTGCGCGGCGGGACCCCGCCAGCCTGGAGGCCATGGAGGCGGCTGGCTCCCGTGGAGGGAGCAGCCGGGGCGCGGGGTCCGTCTCCGACTCCCCCGAGCCCACCCGGCCGGAGTGGTTGCGGAGGCTGGGCCCAGCCCAGCCGAGTCGGACGCGGGAAGAGGCGGTAAGAAAGCGCGGGCAGCGAGAACTATGGGACGCAGCCGGCGAGCGCGGGGTACCCTTGACGCAGGAGCCCCAGCCTGAGCGCCCCGGACTGCGACCCCGGCTGGAAAAGCTGGCCGAATACCTATCGGACCCGCGGGCTTCGGAGAGAGTTCTTGTCAATTGGGTTTTCGCGCCGTCCCGAGCGCAGGGGGCGGAGCTTACGATTGCTATGGGAGGTTGCGCCGACGGTGAACAGAGAGGGTCAAAATACTTCCTGGGCGAAACGGCAGGACCTGGGATTGGTCTCACTGCGGGATTTCAAACTAGCGGGAATTTTGGAGATTCGAATTTCTCACGCCCAGTTTCACGGATGAGTACGTGATTTGATTAACGTCCGTTTCCGCAGAATTAAAACTCTAGATTTGGGAGCGCCTGGGTGGCTCAGTGGGTTAAAGCCTCTGCCTTAGGCTCAGGTCATGATCTCAGGGTCCTGGGATGGAGGCCTGGCCTGTCTGCACAGCAGGGAGCCTGTTTCCTCTGCTCTCTCTGCCTGCCTCTCTGCCTACTTGTGATCTCTCTGTCAAATAAATAAATAAAATTTTTTTAAAAAATTCTAGATTTGGGACGCCCCAGGTTGTTTTTCAGTACTGGCAATTTGAAAAATGCAGGAAGGGAAGTAATTGATTACATAACTCCCAGAAGGAATGTTACTTTTGACAAGTGTCCTACCTCGAAATACACTCTTTGGGATCCGAGATTGTGAGTTTTAACCCTTTATTGAGCTGAAGAGGCATTTCTTCCCGTGGACTTCGTCCTCACGGCGCGCGTAGCTAGGAGCACAACATCATGGCCTTAGCTGGTTGGAGTGCTCAGCTGTCGCAGGGTACCAGTATTTTGCTAATTTGTAGTGATGGTAATCTCATGCTTCACTTGCATTGTTTTCGTGGATTGGTTTAGCTTTGACTTTTTTTTTTTTACATTAGTTGCCACTGCAAACATACATAGAGTATGTTTACTTTGAGTGCATAGTTCTAACCGCATGGTATTAAGTGTAAAGTAAGGCAAGTAAAAAAATGTATCAGATAAGGGAAGCCACTTTGTTATGTCCAGTTCTGCGTACTGATTTGAACTACTGGCGTAATTCTGTCCTCTCTAACCATAAAGATGGTATTGCTGTTGTTTTGACAGCATAAAGGGTTTACATTACTCCAATGAAAACTGGAGGTAAATATTTTTTCTTTTACAATTATTAGCCCGAAATAAGGTTTTTCAGGGAGACTGTACTACCTTCAGTCTTCTATATATTGTTGTTCTGGTTTGTGTTTATTTGGTGGTGGTGTTTTTTTTGTTTTTTGTTTTTTTTTAATTACTGACCATAGAGTAAGGACATTGCCCAAGTAGGAAGAGGACAAGGAGGAGAAACAAATGAGAAAATTACGGGGAAAACTGAAAGTCTCCTTGACTTCGATCCCCACATTCATCGTCTTCCTCTTGGCCCCATTGGTGGCCATTATGATCTATTTGGTGGGTAGCACTGCAAATATTTGTACTTTTATATGAATATATATATGTATCCATAGAAAAATCTTTAGTGTTGTTTTTATTTACAGAAAAGGTAAATATCACTCAGCAATCTGCTTTTTCAAGAGCTATCCATGATACATGTAGATCTGATTCACTTCCTTTCATTCTTCAGCATTCTATCCAACTAGACACATTTTATTTATCCATTTCTTAGTGTTGTCTCCAATTTTCTGTTTTAGTGAGTCTAACTAGACATATTTACTTATCCATTTCCTTAGTATTGTCTCCAATTTTCTGTTTCAGTGAGTCCGTGAACACTCCTATGTCCCCTTGAACACGTGTAAGGTTTCTCCAGAAGACACACCTAGAAGTGGAATTGTTGGGTTATCAGTGTATATATCTCTAGTGATTTTTATTCTTCTCAAGTACTAAGCATTTAAACTGCACTGGTTTGTTAAGCATTACACCAAGTTTATTTTTAAATAGGTAGTTAGTTGGTATTTTACGCAACTCTTCTTTAGGAATTCATGGCATTTATAAGTTTTAAATTAAATAAGCTTTCACATTTGTATAGCAATTTAGTATTTATGATGTGTCCATGGGGTTTTTTATTATCTTCCCCATCTGGCTAACCCCTACTTTTTAAAGATGTATGTATGTATGTATTTAAAAGGTGGGGGGCTGAGAGCAGAGAAAGAGAAATAAGCACACTCCATACTGAGTGCAGAGCCCATCACGGGGCTTGATTCCACAACTCTGAGATCATGACCTGAACTGAAATCAAGAATCTGAGGCTTGGGGCGCCTGGGTGGCTCAGTTGGTTAAGCAACTGCCTTCGGCTCAGGTCATGATCCCAGAGATGGGGAGATCGAGCCCTACATCAGGCTTCCTGCTCGGTGAGAAGCCTGCATCTCTCTCTCTCACTCCCCCTGCTTGTGTTCCCTCTCTGGCTGTGTTTCTCTCTGTCAAATAAATAAAATCTTAAAAAAAAAAAAAAAAAAAAAAAGAATCTGAGGCTTAACTGACTGAGCCACCCAGGTGCCCCACCCCTTTAAAAAAGATCATTACCTTTTATCTTTATCAAAGTAATGCCTGTATTTGGTTAATACATGTCAAAAGAGCATTAAAAAACTTACTAGCAGGAAACAGCTAGGGCACCTGGGTGGCACCTGTATTTGGTTAATACATGTCAAAAGAGCATTAAAAAACTTACTAGCAGGAAAGAGCTAGGGCACCTGGGTGGCGTGAAGACATTCACGCTTCATGTCAGTGAAGCGTCTGACATGATCCCAGCTCATCTTAGGGTTGTGAGATTGAGCCCCACGTCAAGCTCCACACGCAGTGGGGAGTCTGCTTGAGATCATCACCCTCTCTTCTGCCTCTGCCCTTCCTCCTCTTCATGCTTGCTCACTCTCTCTCTCCTTAAAATAAATCAATAAATCTTAATTTTTTTAAAAAAGGGCTAATTTCTTTCGCTCTTTTTTTCTTTTCAAAGTAGGCTCTCTGCTTAGTGTGGGGCTTGAACTCACCACTCTGAGGTTAAGAGTTACACAATCGTGGGACACCTGGGAGGCTCAGTCAGTTAAGTGTCTGCCTTTGGCTCAGATCATGATCCCAGGGTCCTGGGATCAAGCCCCATGTTGGCCTCCCTGCCCAGGTGGGACCCAGCTTCTCCCTCTCCTTGTGCCTGCTGCTCCCCCCTTCTTGTACCCTCTCTTATAAATAAATAAATAAATAAATAAATAAATAAATAAATAAAATCTTTGAAAAAAGAAAAAGAGAAAAAGAGTCACAGGATCTACTGACTGAGCCAGTCAGGTGCTCCAAAAAAGAGCTGATTTCTATGTCATACCCTAGTACAATTTCCCAGAGGCAGCCACTTTCAAAACTCTTCTAGCACTATAAATATCTCCTGTTTTAAAAGGATTTTTATTTATGAGGGAGGAGGAGAGAGAGAGAGAGAGAGAGCGAGAGAGAGCGCTTGTATACAAAGCAGGAGGACAGGCAGAGGGAAAGGGAGAGAGAAACCCAAGCAGACTCCATGCTGAGAGTGGAGCCTGATGTGGGACTCGATCCCAGGATACTAAGATCATGACCAGAGCTGAAATCAAGAGCCGCTACTTAATCAATTGAGCCTCGCAACTGCCCTCTCCTTATTTTTAAATAGAGCAATATGCTCATACAGCTACTTCTTGATTTAACAATTTTCAACAATATTTGTTAATGTCCTTTTATGTTGGTTAAGGACTTAATTCTCTCATAACACCACCCTCTACCCTTTCTCTCTTTCCACCTTCCCAATTAGTTATATTATAAGGAATTGTGTACCTGTACATAAATGTTCATAGCAGCTTTATTCGTAATAGTAAAAAACTGAGAACAACCCATCAAAAGGTAAAGGAACAGATGCACTATGATACATCCATATTATGGAATACTACTGAGCAATAAAAATGAAATGAATTATTAATACATGAAACTCTTAATATTAAGGAGTCTCAAAATCCTTATACTGAGTAACAGCCAGATGGAAAAAAAAGAATACATACTGTATGATTCCATTTATTTAAAATTTGAGAAAATGCAAATTAATCTCTAATGACAGAAAGCATATCAGTCCTAATTTGAGTTCAGGGGTTGAAGAAGGGATGGATTATACGGAAACTCTGGGGAGTGAAGGAAATATTTATCTTGGTGATGGTTCCACAGGTATCTACTCGGGGAAAAAGTCCATCAAACTACTTGGCAGTTTATTGCAAATCAGTTATACTCAATAAAGCTGTTTTTAAAAAAACTGTTAAAGCTAATTGAAGGTTTTCAGCAGAGGAAGACTTATAAGTGGGGTGCTGCCCCTAATATAGGGATAATCAGATGAGTTGGCATATTTTAAAAGATTTATTTATGTTTTTCGGGTGCGTGGGTGGCTCAGTGGGTTAAAGCCTCTGCTTTCAGCTCAGGTCATGATCTCAGGGTCCTGGGATCAAGGCCCGCATCGGGCTCTCTGCTGACGGGGAGCTGCTTCCTCCTCTCTCTCTGCCTGCCTCTCTGCCTATTTGTGATCTCTCTGTCAAATAAATAAATAAAATCTTTAAAAAAAAAAAAGAAAAAAGATTTATTTATGTTTTTAACTGAGAGAGAGAGAGAGAGAATGCACAAGCAGAGAGCACACAAGGGGCAGAGGGAGAAGGAGACTCCTTCTGGAGGAGGGAACCTGACACAGGATTCAATTCCAGAACCCTGGGACCATCACCTGAACCGAAAGCAGATGTTTCAAGGACTGAGCCACCCAGGTGCTCCTAAATTTCTGCTTTTCCTGGTACACTGTGGGTTCATAAAGTAACGTACTAAAGGAATCTGGCAACTTACTCCCAAATGGCTTATTGAGGGGGCAAAAAATTTTTGCATTGTATTTACAATTTTTCTGTTGATGTCTGAGATTATTGTAAATTTGAGTCCTCAAAATTGAACATATACAGCATTAATTAAAATATTACGAGTTACAGTCAAGATTCGAATTATCTCTTAATTGGGACACCTGGATGGCTCAATCAGTTAAATGTCTGCCTTTGGCTCAGGTCATGATCCCAGGGTCTTGGGATAGAGTCTTGCATTGGGTTCCTCGCCCAGCAGAAAGCCTGATTCTCCCTCTGCCTGCCATTCGTCTTGCTTGTGCTTGCTCTCTCTCTCTGACAAATAAATAAAATCTTTTTAAAAATGTATATTAGAATTATCTTTTAATTATTTTTGATTGGACAGTACTATTTTTTGTATGAGTCCATATTCAAAAATTAGTTATTAAGACTTAGTTGTAGCCAGTTGATTATAAAGAATGTGTTAATAGGGGCATTATAACGTCTGCCTTCTGTCTGCCTTCTGCTCAGGTCATGATCCTGGAGAACCAGGATCGTGTCCCGCATCCGGCTCCCTGCTCGTCGGGAAGCTTGCTTCTCCCTCTTTCACTCCCCTTCCTTGTGTTCCCTCTCTAGCTGTTTCTGTTTGTCAAATAAATAAATAAAAATCTTTAAAAAAAAAAAGAAAAAAGAATGTGTTGGGGCGCCTGGGTGGCTCAGTTGGTTAAGCGACTGCCTTCGGCTCAGGTCAGATCCCGGAGACCCGGGATCGAGCCCCACATCGGGCTCCCTGCTCAGCGGGAAGCCTGCTTCTCCCTCTCTCACTCTCCCTGCTTGTGTTCCCTCTCTGGCTGTGTTTCTCTCTGTCAAATAAATTAAAAAATCTTTAAAAAAAAAAAA
>PITA01035760.1:0-10177 GCA_004023965.1 Spilogale gracilis | reverse complement strand
TTCAGCAGCAGGCTGGGCCGCGCGGGCTGGAGCCCAGAGAGGGTCACCCAGCTGACCCGGGACCCGCGGGGCATCTGTCCAGCCAAGGGCGCGGGGCTCCTGAGGGAGCCTGGCCACAGCGGCCACCAGAGGGCCACCAGAGGCCAATGCACCGAAATGTCATGTCACGCCAGGTTCTTCAGTGACCTCGGGAGGTAAAAATTAGAAAAATTTCTTTAATTCTTACAAGTCTGTACAGCTCAAACAGAAGCTTTCTCGGGGTAACAGAGACCAGGGACACTGGGGCCCAGCCTGCTGTTCCGTCCACACCCGGGGGCCACACCCGCCAACACGGCCGAGCGCGGGACAGGGAAGGCCAGCGGGGCTGGGGGCAGCACATGACAGGAATCGCGAGCGTCACGGGAATCAGAGCGGCATAAAGCTAACGGTGGAAGTTCAGCCAGAAGTCAGAAAAGCGTGAACCCATACAGCCCAACAGAGTTTATCTAAAAGGAAGAACTCTGAGGAGAAAACGGAGCGAGAAGCGGCGAAGGCGGGCGCCCAGCCTGGACGGCACCCCGCGCCCCCGGCCGCAGCGGCAGGAGCACCGGCCCCGTCTGCTTCAGTGACGTCCCGTGTCGTCATTCAATTTAAGAACAAATCAGGGGAAAGAAAACTAAACTTAGCTGATTCATACTGACATAGACTTGCTTAAAGCAAGTGATAACTAGGAAACTTCTGTTCCCATAATAGCAAGTTCTCTAGAGCAGAAAACGGAGCCAAACCGAGGGCTGGGCGCAGTCCCCAGAGCGTCGCTAACACGGACGGGATGCCCCCGAACTCCGCAATGGGCTCCGAACATCGGGGACCTTTCCTTTCTTCCGAGGAGAAAAGAAAGCAGCCCCACCATCTCTTAAGAGTTCTCCAAGTCAGCTAAATAAAACACTAAAAATAGACCCTGCTGGAATCGGGCATGTGTAAGCCCAAGGGATGGACCCAATTCTCCACCATCGGCCACCCTGTTCCTCGCCATGATCTGATGGTGCCGCCCTCCCTGCCCCCTGCAGCTCGGCGCACCCCACACTTTCGTACCAAGTATTGCAAATTGTGCTTAATGACACAAGATAGTCGACCCCGGAGAGCCCCATTTAAAGTCGAGATGTCTTTTCCATCTACCCATTTTTTTTAGTACCTGACATGTCCTTTCAAGGTGGTTCTTTTTGGGATAATAATCAAATATTTGATGAATATACATGTGGTTGGTCTACAATTAGACATTCGAGTAATACAGAATTCAAAAAATAAAATAAAACACAAATTCTAAGCTATTTTTTAATGTAACATTTCCCTTAATCCCTGCTACACTATTGAATATTTTTTACAGAATATTGGGCTTCCGTGATATTAAACTGAGTTTAAAAGATATTTTCCAGGGGTCCCTGGGTGGCTCAGTTGGTTAAGCATCCGACTCTTGATTTTGACTCAGGTCACAAATCTCAGCGTCAGGAGATTGAGCCCTGGGTCGGGCTCTGAGCATGGAGCCCACTTGGGGTTCTCCCCCCCCCCCGCATGCCTCCTTCCCCTAAAAAAAAAAAAAAAAATCCATACTAAAAAGTAGGGGAAATACATTCTGATAATGTCCATCAGCTTGCTCCAGTCTTAACATTGCTCAGCTACATATTATAAAGCTGAAACTTTGTTGATGGTTTCTGCTAAAATGTATCTCACAGATGAAATCCAGTCTGGAATGTACGGGATACATCTGGTCTTCAAGTGTAACATTATCATGAAACTGTCTTCTCCGATTCTCTTTCTGCCCCGTTACTCTTGATGAGAAGCAGCAGAAGTCTGCAGCAGCTTTCCTCTTGTGCCTGTCCCAGGGGTCCGGAAGAACGAAGCCCCCCGCCCCCCCCTCGGGAGATGACATGGGGGGCCCCCCATTTTCCACCTCCAGGGCCTCAGACCCAGCCCACAGCCCCACAGCTGCACCCTGCCCCCCGACTTCCGCATCAACAGTGACAAGTCCCGAGACAACACAGAATGGCCATGAAAGCAAGCCGGCCATCTGGCACCTGTTCCAGGTACCGCCCTTTCCCCAGCAGCCTGGGGACTGAAACTGTCCCCTCCTTGTCATCCCCTGGCTCTCCTGAGCTCCTCTCCTGACACCTCTCGGGCCTGGACGCGTTCACCCTGGATTATAGAGTGAGGTTAGCTCTCCTGAGGGGACACTGTTCATTTCAACTACTTGTGCAGAACTTCCGATGCCTCTTCAAAACTTCAGGCTGAGGAAGGGCTTTCCGAGCAGGACAACAAAACCCAAAGCAGTGTGCATTACACCTGAAGTCAGCTGCTTACAAACAAAATGAAACAAAACAAAAATGCAAAGATTAAGCAACACTTGGGAAAATTTTTACCACTACTGTCTTTGTAAATTTTGTAAATTAATATCCTTATGTTAGATTTTACATCAGGAAAAAAAATATCAACAGATAACCATGCAATTGAATTTAGTTTGGAGCCATATTAAAAATTCCTGGGTACTGAATTGAAAAGAGGTCTCTGGGTAGGTTTTCTTTTAACGTTTTTAAAGGAAACAAAGCAGAACTGTATGGTCTGACCCCATTTAGTTGCAACCATGAGTGCTGTCTGTGCAGGAGATAAACAGACACACTCGACAGGGTGGGCAGGGGCTATCTCCAGATGCTCTAGCTCTTTCTTTATTAGTCTCCTTATTGGTCCTCTCTACTTATCTGTGTCTCTCCATAGCTGTCCACTCCAAGCCCCACCTTCCCAGACTTTCCTCACACATGAGCCTGACTGCAGATGCCGCCTCTCGCGCCGGCCTCCCCCTTACAAGCCTCACGAGCCGCCCACCTTCCTGGGGACCCCAGGAACGACTCCTAAGAGCACATCAAACACAGCAGCTCTATGCCTGCCCCTTTAAAGTATCCAAAACCTTTATGAGAGCCTGCCACCCCCTCCCCAGGGAGCCGGTGAGTGCCACAGCGGACAGCATAGGGCTGCCGTGCGGGTGATGGGAGGCCACTGGAAGTTCGCCTGGTCCCCGCTCTGGTCACCCTCTACTTTCACCTGTTTCCGCTCACACCTCCTTACCTCCCCCCAGGGGACAGAGCACATACAGGGCTCTGATGGGTTTATGGAGTGATTAGCCGCTAATCTCACCAGTGACTCTCACAAGCAGAGTTCGGTCTTGTTTAGAAGTACTGCGGACTTCGGAGTGTTCTGAAACCTCCTGGGCCGCGGGCTGGTCCTCGGCCACAGCGCCCACGGGAGAGCAAGGCAGTGGCCGTGACTGGGTGTGGACCCTGACGAGCGGCAGGAGCCTGTGTCAACACCAGGGACCCAGCGTGGAGCGGGCAGGAGCCAGGGCACCGGGGCGGGTGACAGAGCACTTGTGACCTCCTGCCTCCGCCGTCTGTGAGCAGGGTCGTAGGCAGGGCTGGGCGGGTGGGCGCCATGAGCACCCCTCCCTGACCCACACACTGGGGTCGCACCAGACAGGGAGCAGGGACTGTCCCCAGGAAAGACAGTGCCAGCAGGGGGTCCAGGAAGACTCCCTCCCCGGGCTCCTGTCTGCCTCTGTCACCTGGAGGAGGCTCGCCTTACACTCCCAGGAGAATGAAAATTGAGCCCCCAGGGGAAACCACCAGGGCTGGGGAGGGAGGACAGGAAGTAAGGAAACAAAGAAGTGTCTGTAAGATGTAGCCCCCTGGGTGGGCAGGCTGGTAGGAAGGGAGCATGCTAGTAACCCTCATCGCGTGGAGGGAAGGAGGCTGGAGAGCAGGAACCAGGCTGGGGGGGGGGGGCGGTGAGCAGGTGCACCGCTGAGCTCTTGGCAGGGCAGGACCGCGGTCAGCGGGGAGCCTCAGAGAGAAGCCGCCAGCCTGGGAAGGGAGGACAAGGCCGTGGGGGAAAGACCCCAGCGTGAGAAGAAGGAACAGCAGCCCTCATGTTCACAGGCTGCTGAGGGCAGAGCCCCAAGTCCGTGCTCCTACACACCGTGAGGCCACTGAGCTCCCGGCCCTGCCCCAGCCCCTCCGCCCGCAGGCCCTTCCGCTCGCAACCCTGTGGGCTGGCAGGTGTGGCCTGGGGCCCAGGAAGCCCTGTGTCAGAAAGCACTGCGAGTTTTAGAAATGAAGGTGGGAAGTAGATGCAAAATAAAGTGTTCGCTAAGTCAGAGCCCCGCCTGTCTTTCTACATCTGTCTGTGGGATGTGTTTCCAACAGAAACACATTCTACCTTAACATTACCTTTGAAATTAAAGTATCCAGAGTCTTATGATGAAATTTATGTCAAATTAATTTCTGGGGCTCAATGAAGCTTAAAATGAATTCATAATGAGGTGCATTTAAGAGGTGTATATAGAGGTTCGGGGGGCCAATCAAAGAGGTCCCCTTCCTGCCGTTAACTCTGATGCCATGATGAGGACACTCTCTCCCAGCGCAGCACATAATGCAAGGAGTGAGGCGCTCTCACAATTCCCGCATACGCAGAAGATGCGGCAGATGGAGGCCGAGTATTACCACACCATTATCACCATTGTTATTATTATTATTAGTTAATGGGGTGTCGCTGATGTGCCCACTTATAGGAGACATAATGAAGAGATAGTTCCTATGCTGCAGATTTATAATTTAATTTAGACATTCTTATAATTCCAGTAGAAAGCATGCAACCTGAGAAAATGATTATCACAAAAGTACAAGCTTACCTAAAACTATGTTTATGGCTCCTAATGACCTCTGCAGGCTTCCCACTGGGTAAGGGTAAGCAGTAAGGGTTAAGAGACTATGACTTCACAGAGAATACGGTATTTTCCTTTCTTCATATGCAAATACTAAAACTTTAAGGGCATGCCTTAAATAAATTTAGTTTCTTCAGCCAATAAAGTGTGGACTGTTATAAAGATGCTGGGGGGGCGCCCGGGGGCTCCGTTGGTTGGGAAACTGCCTTCGGCTCAGGTCCTGATCCTGGAGACCCAGGATCGAGTCCCACATCGGGCTCCCTGCTCGGCGGGAAGCCTGCTTCTCCCTCTCTCACTCCCCCTGCTTGTGTTCCCTCTCTGGCTGTGTTTCTCTCTGTCAAATAAATAAATAAAATCTTTAAAAAAAAAAAAAAAAGATGCAGGGAAATGTGCACCGTTCCTCAGCCCACATATCACCCACTGGGTCCCTCAATGTCATAATTATTATATTTGGGCTGAGAAGCTAAAAATAGAACATATTGCTTAATTTAGCTCAAATCCGATGCCTAATGATATATTTGTGTGTCCTGTGTCCCTAACAACACACATTCAATGTAGCATTTGCGTCCGGGGCCTGGTCATGAAGAGGGCCCAGTGAAGACAACTCAGCACTCATTCCCTGACCCAGCCCACTCCGGGAACCAAGCCGTGCCTACTCAGAATGGCCCGGGCCACACTCTCTGACTGTCACATGCGTGGGCTCCCAAAGCAACTCACTGCTTACAGCTATTAAGAGATGCCACCTGCCAAAAACAAACATTCAACAAAAAACGAACAGAATCGGGGCATCTGGGGAGCTCAGTTCTTACACTTCTGCCTTTGGCTCGGGTCATGGTTCCAGGGTCCTGGGATCGAGCCCCGCCTCGGGCTCCCTGCTCAGTGGAGAGCCTGCTTCTCCCTCTCCCTCTGCTGCTCCCCCTGCTTGTGTTCTCTCTACATATAAAATAAGTAAATAAAATATTTTTTAAAAAAAACAGTATCCTTTTTTTTAAAGTAGGTTCCACACCCAGCATGGAGCCCATTGTGGGTTTGAACTCACGATCCTGAGAGCAAGACCTGAACTGAGATGGGAAGCCAGTGCCCACCTGATGGAGCTCCCACCATCGTGACTCTTTCTGAGGAATGCGACTCTTCCCCGCCAACATCTGTACGTCCATCAAGCATTGGAGCCCTGTCATTTACGGCGTCCATGTGATGTCATCACACCCATGCATTCAGGTGCACTGATCCAACGTCACTGAGGTCAGCAATACAGAGAGACGGTCTCCTGACCATGCGGGCAAGTCGCACACTAGACGTGAATCCTGAGTGACCAAACGGGGTTTGTGCTGAGGGTCCAGGAGCTCGAGGCCTGCATCCCGGGCTCTCAAGTGTGTGGGGGACTTGACGGCGCCTCCGGCCCCTCATCATGCCTTCCAAGTCTGCCCCTTCCTCCTCCCATACCGACCTTTTCACTCTGTTTTTTAATGTTTTGTTCTTTTATACAAAACCTCAAATCCTTTTTTGGAACAACTCACAATATAAATCCATATTCAATTAGCTAAATAAAATTCTAAATGCTCCTTATTTCATCTGTGCTATGTACAAAAAGGCTACATTTTGTAATTAACTAGATGCACCAGATCTTCATTTCAATGCATCAAAATACCAATAATCTAAATTAATAAATATTTAATTAGCTGTCTATAAAACATAACATCAGCTCACCTCGTTAGGGTTCCAGCAGGTGTTCATAGCACTCCCGGTGCCTCTGAGCACAACCCGTGTCACGTGGCTACGTGTCCTCACACCCAGGAATTCCTGAGCCCAGCCAGCATTGCCAAAAAAGTTGGTCAATTATAATTTAAGCCAGCGGCTACATCTTGAACAATGATGGACCCTTACATATTTGCAAATTAAAACATTATTATTTCTAGGAGTGAGAACATGACACCAGGAGGAAAAAAAAGCCATGGCTCAGTGAGATAGCACCCAAAATCAGCAAATCAGAGCATAAAATATTTATGCGCCTGCTACTTGCCATGAAAACACTATCTGGACAGCTCATCATGATCTTTTCCACTGTCCCAGGTCCTCCTGTCCTGCCTCAGGCCTCCTGCCCTCCTCCAGGCCTCCTGCCCTCCCCCAGGCATTCCTGCCCTCCCCCAGCCCCTCCTGCCCTCCCCCAGGCGCTCCTGACAGAGCCCCCCTCTTGAAACAACTCCAGGCTTGCATGATGCAGAACCAGGGCTGGGAATTTGTGGCAAAAGAAAGCCTCATTTTTAACAATTATTTGACTGCTGCAACAAGACAGATAGTTGCCCAAAACATTCCTAAAACGGAAGCCAATAAAAACATGTTTCCAAACAAGCTTGCCTTCATAACAGATAACAGCAAAGACCAGCCAGAGAAGTGTATTCTGGCCCTTCCAAGTCTTCTGTGCTTGGGGCTCTTTCAAGCAGCTGCCTCCATCTGGAGAAAGTGCGACCTTGCCCAGGAAAGGGCTGTGAGGGGGTGCCCGCACCCCACACCCACACAGGGCTGGCGGCGCACTGGGAGCCCCTCCCTGCAGCCCCGGCTCTCTGCCTCATGGTGTGACGGGACGGCCCCACGGACCCCGCAGACACGCAGCGGGCTCAGCTCCTTCGCTGACAAAGTGCACGGTTTTCCCAGGGAGGCTTGTTTGTGCCCCCCTGCCTGAGGTCATGCGCTGAAATCTTACCCCAAAGGGGTGGTGGCAGGAGACGGGCCTTCGGAGGTGAGCAGGTTTGAGGGTGGAGCCCTGGCGGGTGGGATTAGGGCTCAGAGAGACCCTTCCCCGCCACTGTCACAGGACATCCCAGCCGTCGCCATGAGCCGTCTGGGACCCAGAGGGCCCTCAGGCCAACCTCAGACCTCCAGGCTCCAGAAGCGTGAGCCGTAAGCATGTGGCGGGCCCCAAGGTCTTTCACTGAAGATGCCAAAGCTCGGCTTGAGGAGCACACGTCGAAGTGCCACGTCATCCGTGGAGCTGGTCCTTCCCAGCTGTCGTTGCTGCCTCAGCCGCTGAGAGCACACGCAGGGGGCCAGCCCCCAAAGACACACACGCAAGGCAGGGACACCTAGGTCCTGGAAACTGAGCTTACACCCACGGGTGCTGGACCCACGCCTGGAGACTCTGCCACGTGAGAAATGAGCCGGACACGCCTGCCCCTTTGCTGCCACGCTGCCGGGCGACGTCCCCCCGTGGCAGCCACCGCCGTCCGGGGCCTCACTGAACACGCCTCCCACCTGTCCCCAGGCCGGGGTCCCAAAGGACCCGAAGCAGGAGCCGCCTGAGTGGAGGACAGCTGCACCAGCAGCCCTCCCGCCGGGAGCCTGCCCCCCCCCCCCGCCGCTGTCCCCGCCTCTCCCAGCTGGGGGCTGCGCTCGGGGCTCCAGGACAGGACGCTCACGGGGGCCAGCTCTGCGCCAGGGCCCCCGCATGCTGATTCTTCTCCCCCTCCTTTCTCACAGACCGCTCCTTACCACACATCTCCTCCCTCAGCTCACCCCCAGTCACGCTCTCGGGGTCTGCTTCCCAAATTACCCGACTGATGCGGGAGGGCAGGGGCGGGGTTGTGATCTGTCTTCACGTTCTCTAGGCTCCAGCTGAGATGGCAAACATCTGGGGGGCAGCCCTTGGCAGTGCCCGCGACTGTGTGGGACGAGGAAATGGCCGGTCTGTCCCCGGGGCTGGTTTCACGCGAGCAAGGCTGCGGCAGGACCTGTCACCGGAAGGGCCGTTGCAGCTCATGGCGGCCACCAGGCTGACTGCTGCGTTCCTTATAAAACCCCTCATTACAGTGCACATGGCGGGGGCGGGGGCACCTAGCTGGCTCAGATCGTGAGCGTCTGACTCTTGATCTCAGGGTCATGAGTTCAAGCCCCACACTGGGTGCAGAGCCTACCTGCACACACAGATGCACACACACACGCACACACACGCACACACAAGGCACGGCGCTTTTATAAGACACCCTGCAGATGTCACCTTGTTCCCAGTGTTTTAATAACTGTGTTTCAGTATGATTCGTTTCCTCTGTACGCCTATGTATTTCATTCTGTGCATTTAAAGCCTTCCTCCGGAAGGGGGTCCAGAGCTTCTCCAGACCCCAGGCTTGGAAGCACAAGGAGGTTTAGGACCCCGCCCTAAAGCCGCCATGTTCGTGTGGCAGCTCCCCAGGGCGCGGCGAAGGGCATTCTGGTCTAAAGGTAACACTGCTGAGAACGCACACAGGAGCGGCCTTGCGGAAGGCGGGCAGAGCCGGGCCCCACGTGTGAAGGCAGCACGGAGTTCGGGCCCAGGCTCGTTCTGGAGCTGGAGTGGGGCGCGGCTACCCCAGCTGCTCACAGTGGCATCCTGCTGGCGCCCTGGCGTCCCCGCCAGGTGCAGCTCGGCACATCCAGAGCCCACACGAGCCAGACGTTCACTTTCGGAACAAACAGCGTGGAGGGGGGCTGCTCCTCAGAAGCCTGCTGCAGCCTGAAAGGCATTCCTTTTCGCGTCCCAGCACATGCTTCCCCTCCGCGAGGTCCCCCAAACTCTCCAGGCAAGAGGGCTCCCGGAGGCCCTTGGCCTTCGTGTTCTTGGCGGCTCTCCTGTCCCCACGGCTGGCGCCACCCCCCTTGACCAGGGGCTCTCAGCGCACCCTGCGTTCCTGCCAGTGCCCCCCACGCTGGCACGCGCCCCTGACCGAGGCAGCAGACTTCAAAGCCATTCCAGGCAAAGCCCCAGCATTTTCCAGGTTCCTGCAGATGTGCCCAGGACACAACCACCGCCTCCTCGATCACGCCATTGTCTTCCTTCGCCCAGGGTCGCTGCGGGCTGTGCTTCTCCCGGCGTCTGTGCCAGCCCCCGCTGGGCCCCTGGATCGCCTCCGCACACTGGGCAGCATCTCCACATCAGCACCTGCATCCGCTCTGCCGCGCAGGTGACCCCCCACTCGTCCCGGGGCCGTCGCTGGGGTCTCCCGCCTCCAGCCGCGCACGGGCCGCAGCACCCAGAAGGCCACCCAGCTCGAAGAGCGTCACGTGTCCTCATCCGTGGACATTTCCAAACCAGCATCGGCAGGTGTTACATCTGCAGAAGACCAGTCCTTGCTCTGCAAAAGCAGGGCAGGTAACACCAGCCCGCGCCGGGACTCTGCCCCCCTCACCCCAGACGGGTATTGTGATTCGCGTGCAGCATTCGGATGGTGGGTCTGACCCCAAGAGGGGAGACACGTGGGTGCAGGGCTGCCCAGCAGCGCCTCTGACCTCCACATATTGATACGCTAGAGCCGAAAGCTGTCCGCCGGGGGTAAGCTGCTCCAGCCAGGAAGGAACGGGTGCAGGAAGGATGCTCCTAGCTGGCAGGCCCTGCTGAGCGGCCCTCAGCATCTCTCCTCCTCCCGGCCCTGCAGAGAGCTCTGGGCTAGCTCCAGCCTAGTGCCC
>PITA01035759.1:0-10190 GCA_004023965.1 Spilogale gracilis | reverse complement strand
ATCTTGTTGAGAATCTTGGCATCCATATTCATCAGTGATATTGGTCTGAAGTTCTCCTTTTCGATGGGGTCTTTGTCTGGTTTGGGGATTAGAGTAATTCTGGCTTCATAGAAAGAGTCTGGAAGTTTTCCTTCTGTTTCTATTTTTTGAAAGAGCTTCAGGAGAATAGGTATTACTTCTTCTTTGAATGTTTGGTAGAATTCCCCAGGGAATCCGTCTGGGCCTGGACTCTTCTTTTTGGGGAGGTTTTTGATCACTGCTTCAATCTTGTAGGGTAAAGAAAAAGCCCATCAAGAGTAAATGAAGAGATCAAAAAGCTAAGCCCAATCTGTGTGACCCCCAAGACTGGTATTTATATAATGCAAAGGTCTATTCAGATGTCAATGTCTTCCTGTTTCAGTCTTGGAAGTTTATAGGTTTCTAGGAATGTATCCATCTCTTCTAGGTTGTTAAACTTATTGGCATATAATTGTTGATAGTAATTTTTGAAGATTGTTTCTATTTCCTTGGTGTTAGTCATGATCTCTCCCCTTTCATTCATAATTTTATTAATTTGGGTCTTCTCCCTTTTCTTTTGGATTAGTTTGGCCAATGGTTTATCGATCTTATTGATTCTTTCAAAGAACCAGCCTCTAGTTTTGTAGATGTGTTCTACTGTATCTCTAGTTTCTGATTCATTCATCTCTGCTCTAATCCTAATTATTTCCCATCTTGTGGGGAGGGTTGGTTTAATTTTTTGTTGATTTTCCCATTCTTTAAGGTATAATGAGAGTTGGTGTATTTGGGATTTTTAAATTTTTTTGAGTGAGGCTTAGATGGCTATGTATTTCCTCTTTGGACTGCCTTTGCTGTATCCCATAGGTTTTGGATCGAAGTATCTTCATTCTCATTGGTTTCCATGAAGTGTTTCAGTTCTGGTTGATCCACAGATTCTTGAGCAGGATCGTCTTTAGCTTCCAAGTGTTTGATTTTCTTCTGAACTTTTTATGGTGGTTGAGTTCCAGTTTCATGGCATTGTGGTCAGAGAATACGCAGGGAATAATCTCAATCTTCTGGCATCAGTTGAGCCCTGATTTGTGACCTAGTATGTGGTCTATTCTGTAGAAAGTTCCATGTGCACTCGAGAAGAATGAGTATTCTTCTGCTGTTTTAGGGTGGAATGTTCTGAATATATCTATGAGATCCATCTGGTCCAATGTGTCATTCAAGGCTCTTGTTTCTTTGTTGATTTTCTGTTTAGATGATCTGCCCATTGCTGACAGTGGTGTCTTAAGATCTCCTACAATTAATGTGTTCATATCAATATGACTTTATTTTGCTTAACAGTTGGCTTATGTAGTTGGCTGCTCCCATGTTGGGGGCATAAATATTTACAATCGTTAGATCTTCTTGGTGTATAGACCCTTTGAGAAGAATGTAATGTCCTTCTGTGCCTCTGACTACAATCTCTGGGTTAAAATCCAATTTCTCTGATATGAGAATTGCTACCCCGGCTTTCTTTTGAGGTCCATTGGCATGAAAGATAGTCCTCCATCCCCTCACTCCCAATCTGGAAGTGTCTTTAGATTCAAAATGTGTCTCTTGTAAACAGCATATGGATGGGTCCTGTTGTTTTATCCAGTCTGCAACCCTGTGCCTTTTTATTGGAGCATTCAGGCCATTCACATTGAGAGTGATTATTGATAGATACATTTTTATTGACATCATGTTGCCTGTGAAGTTCATGTTTCTATAGATTACCTCTGTAAATTTCTGTTCTGTGTCACTCTTGGGTTCATTTCTCTTTTATAGAACCCCTCTTAGTCATTCTTATAGTGCTGGCTTGGTGGTTGCATAATCTTTTAGACTTTGGAGGTCCTGGAAGTTCTTTATTTCTCCTGCCATTCTAAAAGTCAACCTTGCTGGGTACATTATCCTTGGTTGCATATTTTTGTCATGTAATTTCCTGAATATGTCTTGCCAGCCCTGTCTGGCTTGCCAAGTTTCTGTGAATAGGTCTGGCGTTATTTGGATGGTCCTCCCTCTATATGTAAGGGATCACCTCCCCCTAGCTGCCCGTAAGACATATTCTTTGGTTTTATGATTCACGAATTTCACAATTATGTGCCTGGAGGTTTTTCTGCCCTCACTAATCTTGGGGGGTGTCCTCTCTGCCTCTAGGACATGAACACTAGTTTCATTCCCCAGATTAGGAAAATTTTCATTCATGATTTGTTCAACTATATCTTCTAGGCTTCTCTCTCTCTCAACTCCTTCAGGGATTCCAATAATTCTGATATTGGAGCATTTCATGGCATCATTTATTTCCCTTATTCTGTTTTCATGGGATTTTAGTTGTTTGCTCCAAGATTTCTCTTGCTCCTCCTTCTTAATCCATCTCTCTTCTATATCACTAATACGATCTTTAGCTTCACTTACTCTAGCTGTTAGCATATTTAAATTAGATTGCATCTCATTAATAGCCTTTCTAACCTCGGCTTTCACTTCTGTTTTTAGGGCTTCCATTTTGAGACTAATGTTCTTTTCCAAATTAGCCATTGCTTAGACAATTGCTGTCCTGAATTCCATTTCTGTCATATTTTTATGTTCATTTCCAGTAATTCTGTGACAGGGGTTGCAGTCTCAGGGTTCCTCTTCTGTTGGTTGTTCCTCCTATGAGTCATTGTGGCAAGGAGTAGTTGAGAGGGTGTATACCTAAATGTATCAGCCACCATCCAGGTGAATTGGTTCTGGAAGGTTTTGGAGCAATCAGAATTCACCACCGAAAAGGAAGAAGAAAGAAAAAAGAGAAGGGGAGAAAGGAAGCAAGAACAAAAACCCTGCCAGAGTGGGGCCCAGTAGTAGGATTTATATGGTACAAAACTACTATAGGGTAAAGAAAAAGCCCATCAAGAGTAAATGAAGAGATCAAAAAGCTAAGCCCAACCTGTGTGACCCCCAAGACTGGTATTTATATAATGCAAAGGCAAAAACAATTACACAGAAGCACTGACAGAGTAGAGCGGGAAGATGAGGGCAGACACTCCTTGTGGGCAAGGAAAGTATTCTAGATCCTCCCGGGTTTGTCTTGTTATTATTGTAGAGGAATCCACTTTCTAAAGATAATATAGGGAGATTAGAACTGGTTTGTATATAGGGATAGTATTGGATAGGGATGTAGGATTACCTTGAGGCTTAAAACTATATGTATATTTAAAAGAAAAAATAAAGGAAAGAAGAGAGAAGAAAGGGAAGAAACAGAAAAAACAAACAAACAAAAGAGAAGCAACAACAACAACAGAAAACACAAGTATGTGTTTGAGAAAATGTCAAGGTAAAAAATTATTATGGAGTGTTTTATTAAGTATCACATTGTGATAAAAAGTGGTTTAAAAATTAAAAGAACAAAAACTGAGAATGAATTTTTAAGTTTAAGGTGGAAACTTTAAAAGTAAAAATAGAAAAAAGTTAAAAAAGCAAATAAGGTGAAAAACTGTATCTATAAAGCGTACAGCTTCTGGGGTAGTACCAGCTTAATATGTTGCCTTTCCCCCCGATGTTGGGGTTTTACAGTTTTGTTGTTGTCCTCTTGTGCTTCTGTCTTGCCTTCTGGGGGAGGGGCCTGCCACGCTGTTTTCAGTTCCTTCTACCTGGGCTGCGTCTCTTAGCCCCCTTCCTAGGAACTGGGCTCCATAGCAACCAGGTTGTCAGGCATTAGTTCTCTGGAGGGTTTGTTCTTTTGTGGCTTTTTGCAAATATTCAGGAAGTCAAGCCAGAGCAAGATGTCTGCGCCCAGACCTCCTTCCCAGAGAGAGCCCCTAATTAGCAACCCTCTGGACGATTGGGGGGCCCACAGCCTCTCCCTGTATCTTCTCCCTTGGCTGCCTGTCACCACTGTGTGCAGCCACAGACGCTGGTTTGATTCCTGTCCAAAGAGCCGCTTGTCATATCACTCCCATGCCACGGAAACCACAAGTGATTTTAGGTCATGCGACCTTGTCTGTGCCCAGGGGGTCTGTGGTGCACCCCCACGCAGGAGGGACTGAGATCCCACAGCCCGCAGATTGCATTCAAGTCTGCAAAATTGCCTTCCCTGGGGGGTCCTCGCCTGGCCCACGGGGTGGAGAGAAGCGGCAGAGAAAAGCAGCGGAAGAAAAAACAAAAACAAAAACAAAGAAAAATGCAGCGGAAAAATAGATTCCAGTCCGCCGTGCGTTCCCTCGCGTGGAACCCGGCACACTTTCTCTCCGCAGATCTACATCCCGGTTTCCCCGGCTGCCCCTCAGGTACTCCATCTTTGTTTGCTTTGAATCAGACCGCAATCTGCTGTTGTTCCCCAAACACAGAGCACTTTCATGCTGGGGTATTGCTTTCCACTGAGTCTTTGGATATCCCTCTGATCGCTCCTACTCCACTCTACCTCTTTGCCAATGCTTTTTGTCCCCTGCAGTGATCCAGAAGTGTGAAATATTACATTTCAGGCTGATTTCATGGGTTCCTGTAGTGTTTTTTGCAGGAATTGAGCTTCCTTCAGGGGACTCCCCAAAATGGGGTCACCCGGCCTTCCTCCATCTTCTGACTGAAGTTCTTAACCAAAGAATTCTATAGAATGGTGCCTCTGAGAACAGCAGAGAGGCTTTCAGCTTGAAAAAAAAAAAATTTAGGCATGATGCAATCCAACAGAATAATAGGAAAATATCATTCTGAGTTAAGTGCTAAGAAGTATTGTCTCCTAATATGACTACCAGGGAAAATCTGATACTTCTAGATCTGCACTGTTCAATAAAGTAGCCACTAACCACATGTGCATATTTGCTACCATACTGTCAATACAGAAGAAGGAAAAAACAAAAAATGTGCCTCTACTGGAATTTGCATCATCACTGATTACTTCTTTAAAACTAAGTCCAGAAGAACAGCTGCCTTCTCACACTCTAAACCAGCAATTAATTATGATTTTGTCCTAGATAAAGGTAACCTTTCCTAACATAATCCCAACTGCATGATATTTTATAGAAGGTAATTGAGGAACTCTATTTTGAGATCCTTACAAACACACACAATTTCAGTAGTTCTTTGGAAAGATTTGCAGGGCTCGATTCAGTTGCATTCACAGCTATACTTTATTACAGTTGTCTGCAAGGGGAAAGGCAACCTTAGGTGGAATCTAGAGGAAATCATGTACAGGCTTCCTACTTTCACCTTACTCCAGCTACAAAATATAACAGCACTTGTTCAGTATTCCTGCCCAAGAAGGCCACTTAAATAAAACTCTAAGGTTTTTACTGTGAACTGGTAACACAGACACACTCTGCCTTTGTGATCAGCCACAATCACTGAACTCCCAGACTCTCAGAAGGAAAGCAAGAGCTCACCATTGATCACACTGCTTGTATACAGTCTAGACAAGCTAGATAACAGAATTCACTGTCCCAGGCACACAGAACAACTTATTACATGGAGACCATTTGAAAAGCCAGCCAAGGGTTACCCCTGCAAGCAGGCTATTCTAATAATCAGCCCTTCCAAGGTAACTCATGCACACCTGCTAAGGTATTGTTGTTACAAAAAACACCCTGCCCTTTAGCATTACACTCCAACGCATCTGTAGTACACCATACATGAAAACACAACAAAATCGTCAGATTATTAATATCTACATGACATTGACCTCAAATTTTCTTAAGGAAAAGCCTTCAAAATTAATGTTCTGTAGAGAACAATAAAACAGATGCATCCTTTAGGAAAAGTTATGGCCAAATGTAAGAATACAAAATAACTCACAATCATACAACTCAATAGCAACACAACAACAACCAATAACCCATTAAAAAGTGCACCTAAGATCTGAATATGCATTCTTCCAAAAAAGACACAGAGATGGCTAACAGATACATGAAATCACTAATCACCAGGGGAATGCAAATCAGATCGAAATGAGATTATCACCTCATACCTGTTATGATGGCTATTATCAAAAAGAGAATAACAAGAGTTGTTGAGAATATGAAGAAAAGGAAACTCTTGTGCAATGTTGGTGGGAATGCAAATTGGGGCAGTCACAATGGAAAATAGCTTGGGCAGTCACTGTAGAAAACAGTATGCAAGGAATGCAGAATGGGACAGTTACTATAGAAAACAGCATAAAACCATCTTATGACCTAGCAACTCCACATCTGGGTATTCATCCATGGGAAAGGAAAACACTAACTCAAAAGGGTTTATCTGTACCCCATGTTCCCTGCAGCATTATTGAAAATAGCTAAGAAAGGAAAAAAAAAATGTCCATACATGGATGAGTGGATAAAATAACATGACATATACATGCAATGGGATATATTATTCAGCCATAAAAAAGGCAATCCTGTCATTTATTGGTGGATCTTGAGGGCATATATTGGTGGATCTTGAGGGCATTATGCTAGTGAAGAAAGTCAGACAAAGACATACAGTATGATCTCACTTATATGTACACTTTAAAAAACAAAAAGAACAAAAACAATTAAAAAAAGAAAAGAAACCTCCTCACAGATACAGAAAACAGGTTGGTGGTTGCCAAAGCAGGGAGTAAGGAGCAGGGTGAGTAAACTGAGTAAATGTAGTCAAAAGATACAAACTTTCAGGTTGTTAAAAAAATAAGATCCTGGGTATGTACCATAGGTCGCCGTGACTATACTTAACAATATTATATTGTACCTTTAAAAGGTGTTAAGAGTATAGATCTTAAAAGATCTGATCATGGTAGAAAAAGTTATGATATACACCTGAAACTGAACATATGTCAATTATATCTCAATAAAAAATGACTTGCTTATTTATAATAAAGTAAAAAATTTACTAAGCCTTCACTTTGTGCCAGTTACCAAAGTTAAACTAAGCCCTTTATATCACTGATTCTACCTTATCGCCATGGAATCCTGCAAACCAGTTACTGTTTTCTCCATTGCACCAGTGGGGAAATGATGCTTAAGGGATTAACTCATATACCAAATGGAAAGGACAGATGAAGCAAGGCAGTTTGATTCCAGAAACTAAGCATATAATCATTAGACAACACTGCCCCACTTGTTTGAGTTAGTAACACACTCATATTCTTCTCCAACTCACTTTTTACTATCTTTTCTTTCCCGTTCATTTACTTTCTTCAATCTCTACTTAAATCAGGAAACATGAACTATTCCATATGACCAGACCTGAGAGTGAGACACACGTATTTGTCATCATCTATATTTTTTAGCAAAGAATAATATGTATTCATAATTTCATGACCATGCTTATGCCTATATTAAATATAAAA
The DNA here is from genome assembly GCA_004023965.1 of Spilogale gracilis. Taxonomy (NCBI): domain Eukaryota; kingdom Metazoa; phylum Chordata; class Mammalia; order Carnivora; family Mephitidae; genus Spilogale; species Spilogale gracilis. The sequence continues at coordinate 2,914 of PITA01035759.1, read as the reverse complement.
AACTCAAAAATATGAGTAAAAATCAAAGAATTATATAGTTAACCTTGAATCGCCCTCCAAAGAAGTTAACGATTTGTTCTGAGGAGTATTTCTAACATAAGTAATTGTATTTATATGTAATATGTTTTAAAATCACTTGGTAAATGTAACGGTCGAGTCATAGTTTTATAGTTTGCTTGCCACATTTTTCTAAACTACAACTGACCTCCTTTTAATTTCTTCTTAATTTCTAATTCCCAACATAATTTTGTAAATTGAGGTATGACATGTTGTTTGGGTTCAAAAATTAAAATGCAAAAAAAAAAAAGTCTGCAGTTGGCTAAGCAGAGAATTAAAGTACTTTTTATGAGGAGACAACAAGAAACTTAAAAGATCAGTTATGTCCGTAGGAGATAAATTGTCCTTGAAAGAAATAAAGGAAGCATAAAGAGGAATTTATAATATATCTCTGGGGTTCAATAATATTAATTTGTCTTAACCATCTTTGAAGTCCTGACCATGGTGATACTTTCCTAGGTGCATTTTAATTAGCATAATACTGTCTCAATAAGTTACCCAGAACTCAGCAGAGAACAAACCGTTATCTCAAAAGCATTTGTCATGGAATATATTACAATCTCAAATTAATAAGTTAGTACTCATATGAGAACAGAAAGCCTAGTATTTGAAAAAAAAATCAGAAAATTATTTCAATGGTGGTTCACCATAACCTCAAAGATTTTCAATATATATCATATTTTTTTAAAAAAGCATTTAGAAGAGATGGAGGAAGTATTTTCCCATTAGAGTCTTAACTGTTGAGATTTTTATATCAATATAAGGTGTTCAACAAGCTGGGTGTTGAGTCTTTCACCCCCAAAAGTCCCATCTTTTTCATCATTTTAAGTATTGAATCATCCTTACTTGTTGAAAAGCCATCTGCTAGAAGCAATAATTTTAGAAACAATGTCCCAAAACAGCTTCCCATGCATAGCTGCTGGCAGCTCTGGCATTTGGGAGCATAATCCTTAAAAACTGAAATCTACCCTCATAGGTACAGGTTTCCAGATCCTCAAAGCATCATCTTTATACTTGCGATGGAGGTCAAATTAAAGAAAAGGACATTTAAGCTGATTTTCTTTCTCAGTTGTATCATTGAATTTCAAAGTCCAAATAATCAAGAATATGCTGAAATTTTTAATGAAAACCTAACATTAATCTTTTGGAAACTATTAACATCCATGATTCATGAGAAGTTGAATGAGCCTGTATTTCCTAAATCATAGATGAGTAATCCATCTTCTCTAGGCTTACATTTTGTGTTTCAGGTTGATTTTCATACCTCCTCTCTTGCAATACACATTTAAAATACTTGATAAGCCCTTAACACTGGGTGCCTTCTCAAAAGAGCATTGTACAGGGTGGGGAAAATACCCTAGAGTAAAACATTTTGAATACTTATTTTCTCATAGATATTGGAAAAGTCACGTAAGTTTTGCAAAGTAAAAGGAGTGTCCTAAATGATTTATTATATACATTTAATATTAAGGATATTGTGACTTAATTCCTTATTTGTCCTCTCCAATAAATATATTTATATTGTCACATGAGATAATTCAAAGGTCTAAAGCCAAATGATCGGTAAATCTTCACAAAGTTAACACCTGGCCATTAGATTTATATGTCTAAAATTCACTATACTTTGTGGGATAAACCAAGTAGAGAAATATATTCCATCTAAATGATTTGGACAGAAATTCACTAAAAGAATAGGAATACTTTGACCCAGGATGAAACTGAACTCATTTGTCACAGACTTTTAAATACAACTTCTTTATTTAAAGGGATAAGAGATGCATGTCATGAAACTGATTATCTATAAGCAAGGTGTGCCTATGGTCAACATATCCACTTATTCAGAATATTGTAATTTTTTGCTTAAAAATTATTGAAAATATCCATTTACAAGGAACGAATATTCAAGGATGATAAAATTTCCTTTGATCCTTTTAGTTTTTGTCCATTAGCTGAATTTTTTCCTTTAATCACAAGTAATATAAAATAGACAGTTTTACATGGTTATAAAATAATTTTAATGATCATGGCTGGAGAATTCTTCTGCATTATTCATTTTATGTTTTGATATCCTTACAATAGAAGCAAGTTATATTGATTAGTAATATGACAACTTGTATAGGAAAAAAGTTTAGAAAGCCCAAAGCTACCACTTTGAATGCAATCATAAGAGAACTTAATCTAATTTTTTCAAATTATGAATTAACTCTATAGTCAAGGATATTTAATCAATTCTTTATCTGCATCTAATAAAACATAAATTTTCTATAATCAGGGATTTCTTTAATGTTTACTTTTCTTAGAAAAACATTAAACACTCCAATTTATGTATTACACATAATTTTTCTTTTCATACATAACCTTTAGCCTAATGATTTGTATATGTAAATTTATATTCTATTTTCACGGTTTTTGCCTTCTTTTTTGTTTTTTATCAACTACTAATAAATTATAATTAAATATCTAGGAAAATCTAAACAATAATGAAATCTTTTACATAAAGGAGGAAATCATTTTCTTCTAGCATTCCTTTTCTATTATATCTGGACATTTTGGAAGGAATGGAAAGAATAACTTTCGACCTCTCTCCTCCTCTTCCTCATTCACTTATAATACTGGAAGAACTTAGCTGTTGATTTGGCTTAAAACTTTCTCTTTCTTTTGGAGAATCAGTATTCAGAACACAGAATACTGGCATTCTATGCTCCTCTATTTGGTCTGTGAAAGGCCCTTCATCCGCAAGGTGAAGAGCATGCAGGATAGAGTGGGTAATTTCAATTTATACAGAAGAATAAAATATAAACTGTGGTCCTGATAAAGCAGATATGTTACTTTCTATTTACATTACTTCTCTAACTTT
>PITA01035758.1:0-10192 GCA_004023965.1 Spilogale gracilis | reverse complement strand
AGAAGATACACAAACGGCTAACAGACACATGAAAAAATGTTCAGCATCACTAGCTATCAGGGAAATTCAAATCAAAACCACTCTAAGATACCACCTTACAACAGTCAGAATGGCCAAAATTAACAAGACAGAAAACAACAAGTGTTGGAGAGGCTGCGGAGAAAGGGGAACCCTCTTACACTGTTGGTGGGAATGTAAAGTGGTACAGCCACTTTGGAAAACAGTGTGGAGATTCCTTAAAAAATTAAAGATAGAGCTACCCTATGACCCTGCAATTGCACTACTGGGCATTTACCCCAACGATACGGATGTAGTGAAAAGAAGGGCCATATGCACCCCAATGTTCATCGCAGCAATGGCCACAATCGCCAAACTGTGGAAAGAGCCAAGGTGCCCTTCAACAGATGAATGGATAAAGAAGATGTGGTACATATATACAATGGAATACTATGCCTCCATCAGAAAGGACGAATATCCAACTTTGTAGCAACATGGACTGGACTGGAAGAGATTATGCTGTGTGAAATAAGCCAAGAAGAGAAAGTCAAGTATCCCGTGGTTTCACTTACTTGCTGTCCATGAGGGGTAAACTGGAGGACAGTGGGAGAAGGAAAGCAAATGGGAACTAGGGTAATCTAGGGAGGGGAATGAAACAAGAGAGACTTTGGACACAGAAACAAACTGTGGGACTTGGAGGGAGGGGGGTGGAGGGATGGGAGAGCCTGGTGGTGGGTACTGGGGACACCTAAAGCATGGAGCACTGGGTGTGGGGAATGGGGAATGAATCTTGGAACACTGGGAAAAAAAAATTTTAGTAACAATAAAAAAAAATAACAATTTCTTACCATCCCCAGTGCTGCCATAATCACATGCCTGGGTTATTCTAAACTGCTATCTTCTTCTTTCAACCCTTAAGTCTACTTTTGCCCAAGTTATCTTCAGCTTGACAGCAGTTTCCAATCAGTGTAATTGTTTTCCTGAAGTCCTGGCGACACCAAAGAGCTCTGAATTATGGCCCCATTTCTTCTCTGATTTTGCTTCCACCAAATTCACTATTTTTCGTCAATATTTCTGAAACTTGCCAAGGATACTTACATGCCAAGGTCTTTGCATCAGATGAGTTCTTCCTGAACTACCTGCAAGATTTCCTTCCTTCTTTCTTTCAAGTTTTTGCTCTTCTCAGGGAGGTACTTCCTGACCATCTCATCAAATAGTGAACACCTCATCCCTACCAATATTTCCTATTCTCCTTCTTTAATTCAGTTTTCCCCACAGCATGCATCATGATTGAACTAATTATTTTATTACTTATCATGCATTAGTACCTTAACCAGTTAAAATGTAAAATTAATGAAAACCAAGTTTTCTTTTGTTCATGGCTTTCTTTCCGGTGTTTAGAGTAATTCCCAGTACGTACCAGTTACTCAAGAATTATTCACTGAATAGAGTAGTTCCTATTAAAGGCAAGAAGTCTAGATTAAGTGAAATGAAAGCACTTACTATAAACCAAGTGGTGGGCCAACCTAAGTGTCAGATAAGCAACATGAAAAGTCTGATTTCTTCTCCTCTGGAGGAGAGGGTTATTTAAATTTTTCATAAAAAAAACAAGATGGCTGATAGTGAGCAGCAAAGGAGTCATAAAAATCTGAAAATGATGAAAAACTAGCAATTGCATAAAACATAATCCTACGGGGGAAACAGCTTTAGGTGGTTAAATACCATGTATAACAACTGGGTTGAGAGTGTAATTACATGCGTGGTAAATTTCACAGACTTCTACACATAATTATTACGAATTTTAACATCTTCATGCTTAAGCCTCAATGTGTCAGCTGGCTAGAAGACCTGGTTTTCCAAAATGATTCGGTTTCCAATAATTACATGAGTCTAGAAACCAACATTTTCTCCAGAAACCTCAGATTGGCAGCACATGGGCAAGATCCAGAAGCACTTGAGTTCTGTCAGCAGACACGATGTTTTTAAAGAATTTTAATTTGCTGACAAACGATACACAAAACATTCTGAGTAAATAATGAGGCACTTAGCTTATCTTTAAGAAAAAGAAGTGGTGGCAACAATGGAGCGTATATATCACAGGTCAGAACTGAATGGAGCTGAGGATGAACTTTTCCCCTCAGACCAGGCCTGCACTTTCAGGAATTTCGGCACTATGCTATCCGCCTGGCCTTTTCATTTTGTGACTTCTGAAAAAGTAAGTGCCATGGAGATACCAATTCACTTTGCATAAACGGTTGCTAGTTGTTACAATTTTAGAAATTGGATTACATATGACTATTGTTGTTTTACAGATTCAGAAACTACCAAGAGAAGTTAAGGACATAAATCCTGATGAAAGTTACTGCTAGCTTGGAGGAGACCTGAGTTTCCCATTGTATCACATCGACTTGCATATGATAACCACATGTTTAGTGGTGGCAAATGGTAAGCAATGAATATGGGGAATGTCAGGATTATTACCCGAAGGCAAACACTTAACGACTGAGCCACCCAGGCGCCCCAAGAGCTAGGTCATCTTAATGAGGATTTTGGAAATCCAGGGTACTGTGTATTTAAGATGTGGCCTCCTGGATCAATTCTTTCATCTGGTAATCAGAGATCAACCTAACATAGTTATTCGGGAGACAAGATATTTAAAACATACATAGCACAATGTCTGGCATACAGTACCTGTTTAATAACTGCAACTATTTCTGTTCCTCATTTATCAACATGCTAAAAGCACTTCTTTAACTCTCAGCATTTGTCTATGTTCCGATAATCACTCCACCTGATAACATCCTCATTTCCTGTTATGTTCTAAATCAGCCTCAGGGGAAGCACTTCTTAGAATATGTGGTACAAAAACTGGATGGAGAAACCACTTCTAGTTCTGTATACTTTTGTTCACAAAGTTGTATTTTCTTTGCTATCACTTTATGACCAAGAATGTTATACTGCATTTCAACAAAAGCTGTATCTTTCTTGGTATTGTTTTCTTTTGGTGGGCATTTTTCCCACATCCTATGTGAGATATACATTGATTTCACATCTATAGTAAAATGTGAAGTAAAAATATTATATTACTTTGAAAAAATATTGAAATAAACCTGGATTTGGAAAACATATTCCAAGTTAATCAAAAACCAATATTTAAAAAAAAAAAAAGAATGACACTGAAATTGCACCCTCTTACCCTAATTCTATGAAGAATTCAATTGGAGAAAATATATTTTTGCATGGATTGGCTAATACACTGATTTCCAGATTCTGTGAGGATGGGGGAACATAACTTTTATTGGTTTTCATTCCTAGAGCTTCAAACCTAATGTTTTCTTTTTTAAAAGTTATTTCCTATTGCAATATTTTTCTTGAAATTGAATCATTTAAACTTGTCAATTTATCATAGAAGCAATACATACTTCCTTCCAAAACATATGTTAGTTGACAAAATTATATATATTTTATAATACACAATAAAATAGTGACTACTAGGGACGCCTGGGTGGCTCAGTTGGTTAAGCAACTGCCTTCGGCTCAGGGCATGATCCCAGAGACCCGGGATCGAGTCCCACATCGGGCTCCCTGCTCCGCGGGAAGCCTGCTTCTCCCTCTCTCACTCCCCCTGCTTGTGTTCCCTCTCTGGCTGTGTTTCTCTCTGTCAAGTAAATAAAATCTTAAAAAAAAAAATAGTGACTACTAAAATGAAAAAAAAGTTTATCCATGAATTGCCTAAATTAATCTTGTGCATTCATTCATTCAGCAAACACTTATTGAACAAGAACTTTATCCCAAACACCATCTTAATCTCTAGGGATACAATAATAATCATAACAATCTCTGCAGATACAAGAATATATGCAATAATTATGACAGTAAATACTATACTGATTGTATATTTATCACCAAATGGGAAATTCTAATATAATTCACACAAAATTCATACAAAGAAAATTAATCTACACTAACATTTTTATTTCTGGAGAAGAAATTTTCCCTTTATATTCTGGAGAAATTATTTATAAACAATGTTGTGGAATAAAGAATAATTCTTTTTCTTCTCTGGTCAAGGAAACCAAAAGGAACATAAATGAATTAGTGAGAAATTTACATTTATTTGAATAATTTTCTATTCATATTACCAATTTGTAATATTAGAATATTAATGGTATATGGGAATGTCTGTAAGTTTTCTCTTTTGATAAAGTGGAAAGAAATTTATAAGTTGCTTAAAAATGACAACTTCTCCCTATTCACTTTAGTAGTATTCACCTAAATTGGTTCATATTCTTTTTTTTTTTTAAGATTTTATTTATTTATTTGACAGAGAGAAATACAGCGAGAGAGGGAGCACAGCAAGGGGAGTGAGAGAGGGAGAAGCAGGCTTCCCGCTGAGCAGGGAGCCCGATGTGGGGCTCGATCCCGGGTCTCCGGGATCATGACCTGAGCCGAAGGCAGTCGCTTAACCAACTGAGCCACCCAGGCGCCCCTCTTCCTTTTTTTTTTTTTAATTTTATTTATTTATTTGAAAGGAAGAGAGAGAGAGATCACAGAGGGAAAGGGAGAAGCAGACTTCCCGCTGAGCAGGGAGCCTGGCTCAGGGCTGAATCCCAGGACCCTGAGATCATGACCTGAGCTGAGGGCAGACACATAACCAACTGAGCCACCCAGGCATCCAGTTCATAATTTTTGAGACATTTTTTAATTACAAGATTATTTTTATCTCTTCCACTTGTTTCCCAAAGGTGATGAATAATGAGCAGCCAAGAACCTGGTCTTATTGCTGTTTCAATCCTTCTAACTTATCACTTTAATAATCATGTAGGTAATATGAGATATCCCCAATAACCAATAACATTCAAGAATAATACTGAAGATTTCTTATGGTGGCCAGCTTTTGATATTTATCATTATTTTTCAAGGAATATTCTAGCAGATTATCTAATGAAGTGAAAGATCTTTTCTTTTAAAATCAATAGCAAATTAATTAGGAAATAACCAGATTTCCAGCAAAGGATATCTTAACTTGTAAGGGTCACATGTAGAGTAAGCAATGGAGAAATCACTTATTCTGATGCAATGTTGTTTGGGCGAGATTCAGTGTGGCTATCTACACCACAGTGTGCATTGGTGCTTTTTGATAGAGGCGTCAGGTATCTGATTGCAGAGAAAAGTGCATTTTTAAATCAAGCTTGTGTCAAATTTAAGAGCCCTTTGCTGTCAACATAGTTTTATCCTGAAAAACCTCTCACTATTGCTTAGCATGGTGGTTCTCAATGTGTTCACTCTCAACTAGCACATCAGAATTACCTGGGCATTCTGATACACTTTAAAATATAAGAACCTCTTGCTTAAAGAGTGAATAAGGGAATGGATTAAGATGTGTAGGCCATTGGTAAACAACTGCTGTGGCAGAACTATCCAAGCAATAGGCATGATGTGAAAAGATATCCAGGAAATGGTAAGCCAATGGTCACTTATAAATAGTAATTATATCCTCTAGAAAGAATGTGCAGTACTTACCACACACCTTACTCAGCCTACTTTCAATTTTTTTGTCACCTACATTCACTCAAGGCATTCAATATTGTAGGGATAATACAGAATTGACGAAAATATTGAAATGAACACATTTTCAGTCATATTATTACTTTGACACAAAACAAGGGCTCTGGTGATGAAGGTTTTAATTTAATTCATTGTAAAATGGTATGTTTCTCACAGTAGTGGCATGTGCCCCAAATATTCTAATAAACTGTTTATTAGAACATTCTAGTACAACCCTAAGGCTAAATCATGGTTAAACTAGTTCTTCTTTTCTTCTCTAAGGAGCCTGCTGAAGTTCTGACAAAGGTAATTCTCATTCAAATAAAATGAATTAATATCAGTTAGCAGTGTTTTCTCTTTGTGTATTTTTATAACAAGTGCTTTTGTTTTCATAACAGAAAGTTTAGCCCACTGTAAAAAAAAAATGAGCTACCTACAACAACTGGTAAATTCCTCATACAAATTATAGTTTTAAGCAAATCGTTATACTATGGCTGTTTCTTCTCCCAAATGTTCACCTAACTCGTTGTATCCCAAAGAGATAATTATCCCCAAATTTAGAGGAGGTAATATTTTTTCCTATTTTTGTTAAATAAAATTAAAACTTTTAATTTCTAGCTCTTACCTTGTCAAATGTGTAGACGGATGTTCTAAGAAAAATAAGTGTTGAACAATTATGCAACTGATTTTGAAAGAGTTACAAACCTCAGAAAAATAGTCTCAGGTTTAAATGATGGAAGTTAGATACCAATGCGTTTGAGGCATCACATCACTGCCCACTCAACTTCTGACAATGGTATCACAGACAGATGTCTCAAGAGTGAAAGTTTCCAAGACACATAACTCATCCTCTGTGAACTAGAGAAGTCTGCCATGGGCACAAGGGAAGAGTACGTGCTTTGGAGTCAGCTTTGTGTTCCAACCATAATTTCACAAATTATTACTTAACCCCTGCTAGCTACAGCTTCCTCAACTAAAAGTGAAGATAGCTATGTTGACCCTGCAGAATAGTATTAGATGATATGTATGTAAATTATGTTAAACATGCTGAGAACACAGTAGACAGATGCACTTTAAAAAGTGACAAGTATTATTATCATCTCCCTATACAGAACAGACATTCCTTGAAAACCTTTATAATATGAGCAGTCTTTCTTTTAACACTTAAAAACGGGACTCTCCAAATGAAAACTCTCTTTTTAGGGAACCCTAATTATTACAAGGGGCATTCCTTGACTTTGTTCAAAATGCCCCTAGTAGCATTACCCCTTTGTACCACACAACATGACTGTGTATGTATCCAATATTTATCCCCAGGCAATGCTAAAGACCAATTGACATTTTATATATCCATTTATTTCCAATCTCCATGAAATGAAAATTTTAAGGAAAGATGCTATTGTGATATCATATTTAATCTCTAAAAGAAAATTTTTAGAGTCAGATCAAAGGGTTCTGGTATTTACTAGAATATTTATTAAGCTTGATAGACATAAATAGATACAGACAGGTTAATACAGTTGATAGCTATTTTATTTTATTTATATTATATATTTATAAATAGGAGGCACTACAGAAACTGCTCTATATTTTAGAAGATATAATCCTACATAGTAAGTAACACTCAGAGAGATTAAGCAATATGATCAAGGTCATGAATTCCCCAGGATCAAAGGAATTAAAGTTCAGTTCTATCTGACTCCAAAGACCAGACTTCTTACACACAGAAAAGAAATGACAGACACTTACCTTTTCAATCAAAAATTCTTCCATTTATTTTCTTCTGCATTTGTTATTTTCACATAGGTATTGTTCCGGAGAATTTAATTAAACAAATAATTTCCTTAATTCTGCAATTTACTATAAAGTAGACACAGTTACAATAAGTTTTATGTACCTAAACTATTCTTGTGTTAGGTAAATTTGCCACCATTTACAAATTATCTATGTAATTTGGTTCGTCAAGATCTGCTTCGACCCATGGAGGAGATATTGGAATAAATATTGATATTTTTCTTTTTCTCAAGAACAAAATCAACCAATTTTATCAGAACTTGAACTTCCTCCAGTATCTTCAGGCTTCTCATCAACATCAGATTGTTATGAACCTATGGGACCAGATGAGACAAGGGCCTAGCCTTTATTCCCACTGTGGTAAGTGCTGCTTTTTCTTTGTTTTGTTTGTATGAGTTTTTCTTTTTTGTTTTTGGTGAGGGATGAGCTTAGGACAAAGATATGTAAAATAGCTAAAGACAAGGTACCCAAACAAGTTCTAACTTGGAATATAGAACAACTGTGCATAAAATTTTGTAATCCAGAAATTAAATCACAAGCAATACTGTCTAAATATAGTAACAAATAACAATTTTAACTATAGTGACAAGTAAGTAATTTCACTTAAATTGAACAAATATGTCCTAAATATTTGCTCATCTATCATTTTGCTTGGTTCCTTAAACAATTCTTTAATATAGGAGAGGGGCACAGTTCATCTTTATGCAGCAAAAACACAGTAATGTAAAAAAATGCAAGAAAGTGAAGTTAACTTGCCCAAATTCCAAGTACTCTTCCATTTTGTTTATAAAACAGTTTTGTCTTATGGAACTTTTCCTCATATGAGAAATAAATAACAAAATTTGTCCTGGCCTTTTTATAAAAAAATATGCATCCATACAGAATACAGAACAGCTGTCCACCAGTGAGGTAAAGCATTTTATTACAAAGATAATACCCCAGTAATTAGAAGATATTGTACACTTCCTATGCACTGTATTAGATGGTCTTTGTTCTAGTTTTTTTAAGCAATAAATTTAGAATTACAGAATATAGTGGAATTGGAACTCCAGATCGCTAAGAAAAATTGGAAGAGAGCAGGATAAAAAATGTACAAATCCAAAGATATAAATATTAGATTTGTAGTAGGCTACTTTACAAAAAACTTTAACACTACTTTTTTTAAAGGTCACCCATTAATATCACTATCATACCAGGAGACCTGGTGTATATTTTAAAGTTTGCAAATAAAGTAGGAGGAATATGAAGTATCATTCTGCAATAAGGACTCTAGTTCATCCAGAACGTATAAAGTGCCATTGTCTACATGTCTTCCTGTATATCACAAATGACTTAAGTCCCTTCCACATCACCTGAAAATAGCCTAGTTTTAGTACTATTTATTTCATTCTTGAGAATAAATAAAAATCCAAAAAATAAAGGAAAAAAGTAATAATTTTAAAAATAAGATTAAAATGTATAATGTCAGGGATTTTTAAGGAATCTGGCAGCTTATCTCGGGAAGTAAATCAAAACCACTTATATTAAATATATATTTAAGACCTTTTTTATTTTATTATGGCTATATATTAATTTTATTTATGTTACAGTTATATAAACAGGAAAATAATGTGGTCATGCATACCAAATAACATGCATTTATCTGGTTAATTAGTGAGCTATGTCATTCATCACTCATTTAATAAATATGTATTTAGCTAGTACTATATCCCTTACATGATCTTGTATCTTACAGAAACAAAGTACTACTTTGTGTTACAACAGTGATTAAAAGAATCAATATACATCAGTTTACATTTATTCTTCCTCTTTATAAAAGAAAATTTTTCCCTCTATATATTCAAGAGAAAATCACATATAATCAATACAGTGAAAATAAAGTACCTAATTATGTATTTTATTTCTTTAAGGAAACCCCAAAGAAGACTGCAGATATGGTAAAATATTGATTCCACATAAAGGTATATTTGATTCATATTTTTAAAAACCAATATTAAAATAGTAATAGTTAGGCCTATCTAAAATGTTCTTTCTAAAAAATAAAAAATAAAACGTTCTTCCTTTAATAAAAAAGAATGATAATTTTGTTACTTAAAAATACAATTTCTCTCTACCTCTTAACATTAGTTTTCTCAATTATCTTAGATTCTTTCAATTAAGTCCTTCCATGTAAGTAAGACCCTTCCATGTAGCATAAATTTAGGTGGTTTGCACTGTTTCTCAAAAAAATATGGTTTTTACTATTTTTTGAATTGAAAACATTACTACAATCCTTCTTTTTCACCTGCCATACTAATATTCTTACAATGTGAGAAAGATCTTTAATTTCACAAATATTAAGAACATACAGATAAGGATTCAGTTACCTTGGTCCCCCAACTTTGATGATGATAATGCTGATGACGATTTTTTTCCCCAAGAATTCTTCTAGCAGCTCATGAGGGAAAGGATACTTCTAAAATGAAACAACCTAATAGGTTATTGAGAAATACTGTACTTCCCTGCTGTTGGTTAATTATTTTAAGTAAATTAGGTATTGCTAATTTTTTAACAGAGTCACATCAAAATACCTTATAAAGAAATGCTGGAAATAAAAACCTTTATAAGAAATATACCAAACAATCCTAAAATTTATATGGAACCAAAAAGACCCCAAATCGCTAAGGAATTGCTGAAGAAGAAAAGCAAAGCTGGGGGCATCTCATTACCTGACTTCAGGCTTTATTACAAAGCCGTGATTACCAAGACAGCATGGTACTGGCACAAAAACAGAGAAATAGACCAATGGAACAGAGTGGAGAGCCCACATATGGACCCACAAATCTATGGTCAAATCATCTTTGACAAAGCAGGA
>PITA01035757.1:0-10195 GCA_004023965.1 Spilogale gracilis | reverse complement strand
ACCTGGCTAGCCCTCCACACCTGGCTAGCCCTCCACACCTGGCTAGCTCCTCCACACCTGGCTAGCCCTCTACACCTGGCTAGCCCTCCACACCTGGCTAGCCCTCCACACCTGGCTAGCTCCTCCACACCTGGCTAGCCCTCTACACCTGGCTAGCCCTCCACACCATCCAGAGGCAGTCTGGCCATCTTCCTTAGGTGTGGGGCCAAAGATGCTGGGGTGCCTCACCGCCACTACTGAGTCCATGCCCCCGAGACTCCTGCTTCTTGGGCTCTGGTTCTGCAGTACCCAGCCCGGAGCACCGGCCATGCAAGGGTGCAGAAAGGAGAGAAAGGCGAGGTGATGGGAAGGTGAACAGGGAGAAGGCAAGAGGAGGGGACTGGTGAGGCTGCGAGACACTCCGGGGTCCCAGAGGAACACAACAGGGCTAAGGATGGTCTGAATAGGACAGGGGCCCTTCTCCGGGCCAGGGGACATCACGGGCCCACCTGGCCCACCACTGGGCTCCTAGCGTGTGCCTGGCCTCGCCTAGCCCTGGGAGGAGGAGCCCTGCCTTGCTCTTCCCCGGTCTGGGCTGGGATCACGGGCTCTACACCTGCCACCCCCCTACACCGGCGTGTCGCCAGCTCCCGGGGCTGGGAATGTGCCCACCCCTGTGGGTTCCACGGCGGAGCTGGGCCGGGGGGGACACGTGCCTTGGGAGTCAGGACAGGAAAGAGCAGGGAAGAAGGCTCCGAGAGGGGTGACGGCCCAGGGACGCGGTGTCTGTATGAAAGGGTGGGAGCCCGGGGCTGGGGCAGGGGCGCGGTGGGGGGGCAGCGCTGGAGGAAGCACTGCAGGGGACGCATCCAGGTTCCTCCCCTGCCCAGGATTGTGTGGAAACCCCTCCAAGCAGACACACAGACACCCCGGTGCTCCTGGCCCCCGGATGCCCCCGTCAGCCGCACCCCAACCCAGCCTGTGCCCCCTCCAGTCGCCCCCTCACCAGGCCCCGCACCCCTTCCACTTCTCAGTGCTGAGGGCACGGCCTGGGGGAGAGGGCCGGGCTGGCGGGCCAGGAATGTTTTGTGGCCAGTGTAAACAGATCGTTTCTGTCTGCCTGGGGGGGTGGGGGGGAGGGAGTTGTCTTGAGCTTTGTTATGTTCTGAAAAAAAAGGCAAAAAATTTGGGTCACAAACCACAAAGTGTTTTGCTTTCGGTGTAACTGGCATAAACAGGCATTTTCTCTTCGGTTTCTGGCGGGCTAAGGCCTGGGCTGGCTGGGGCTGGGAGCAGGGGGAGAGGCTGCGGGCCGCCCTAGGAGGCCCGAGGCCACCACCCACCCAGGCCAGAGAGGCTGGGCAGGTAGAGGCCCGGGGGGGCCCCCAATGAGGCCTGCTCTGTGGCCCCCTGACCTGGCTACACCTGGGAGGGAATGCCAGGCCCAGGCAGGGAGGAGCGGGGACCCCGAGAGCTGCAGCCAGCAGGGCGGGCGGACGCAGGTTGCTGGGGATGAGGCCCAGGGGCCAGAGCCAGGCAGGCGGTCCATGGCGAGGAGGCCCCTAGGAAGGAGAGGGAGGGCAGCCGGGTGAGGGGGCCCCAAAGGCGGGTGAGACGGAGCCCTCCGTGGCACCCTGTGGGGCCTTCCTGGCCAGGTCTGTGCTGTCGTGGGGGGACCCTGGTAGTGCACCTGCGTCTGCCCAGCTTGTCCGGCGGAAAGATGGGGGTGGGGGGCTTACCAGGGTCAGAGCAGACATCCAGGGGCCCAGGACGGAGCAGCCAGCATGTGTGAAGGGGGAGGGGCCTGTGGAATGGGTGAGGGGGCTCACCGAATGACTGAAGAACCGTCGGGGCGGGGGGCTGAGGACCCAGAGAAAGCCTGGTTGGGGCTTTGCACTCTACCCAGCGGCCCATGGGAGCCATGGAAGGTCCTAAGGGGAGAGTGACATCCTGCCAGCCGGTGGAGCACATTTCGGAAGGGTGGCCACGGGGGAGACTAGAGCTGGACGGCGGCATGGTCCAGTGGCTGATAGAGCCGTGGGCCTTGTCCATCGACTGAATTGTAAGGTGTGGAGGGGAGGGGACCCTGGAGCAGGTGAAGGGTGGCCGTGGACAAGGTCAGGGGACTGCAGGACGCCGAGGGAGCTGGACGGCCACAGATGATGCCACGTCGCAGCTCCGTGGGGATGCCGGACAAGACCCACGTGGGTGTCAGGAGCCCAGAAAGTGAGCCCGTGTCTCCGGCTCAGCAAGCAGCCCCTCCCACCACTCACAGTCAGGCTTCAGCGCCGCCCCTGTGCCCAGCGCGTAGTGGGGAGACACTCAAGCGCCGACCGCCCTGCTGAGAGCACACTGGGGACGGGCTTCCCAAGGGGGGTCCAAGTCCACAGCGCTCGCCCTGAGGAGGGCGGCGGGCAGGGGTCGGCTGTGCCGCGGCCCCAAGGCAGAAACATGCTGTGAGTCCGCCCAGACCCAGGGGTCCCCACGAGGACGTGGTAGGCATGGGCCCACTCCGGAGGTTTCGGAGACCACCCGGCCCCGTGTAATCGGGGGCGGAGAATAGCAAGGACCACCGGGAGCGAGGAGCGGGGTGCGGCCTGGGCGGGCGCGAGCCTGGACCTGAGGCTCCTCCAAGACGGCGCCACTGGGCCTCCTCAGCGGCCACCTCCCCAGCGGCCTCGGCCCCGGAAGATACTTTTCCTAAGTGACCCCAAACTGGGCCGCTCGAAGGGCGGAGCCCGTTCTCTCCCGGTCCTGAGGCCAGAATCTAAAGTCAGCTCTCCGGACTGAAATGCAGGGGTCCCAGGCCCGAGACCCCCGCCAGCCTCTGGGGAGGCTCCCTCCAGGCTCCCCCGCCCCTCCCCCACGGCCACCCCTTCTCTCCTGTCCCAGGGACAGCTGTGCTTGAGCTGAGGTGCACCCCAGTCCGGGATGAGCTCATCCCTCGCTGACCCCCCGCAGAGACCCTTCTCCTAAAAGCCACTTTCGCAGGCTCCAGGGGCTGCGAGGTGTGGTGTTTTGGGGGACACATCATTCAGGCCAGCCTAGCAGGAATCCATAAATGTTTGTTGAATGGGTGACAATGGCCTCTGCAGCCCCCATTCTCCCGCGGACCCCCTCCCGCAGCCGCCCCAGAGGGAGGCCCCTCTCCACCCCTCCCTCCAGGAGAACCCCACACCTCCCACCTCCTTCAGGCCTCACTCCAGAATGACTTTCTCCATGAGACGTATGCTTCAAAGAGCACTCCAACATTTCCCTCCATGACACTGAGCCTGGGGTGCCTTGAAAATGGGGGTGCTCATCCACCCATGTGAACGAATGAATCAATGAATGAGGCCTCAGGGATGAGCTGCGACTTTACAAAACAGAGAGAGTGGAGAAAGCCGAGCTGGGCAGCCTGGGGCCTGGGGCTCGGCAGCGTCCACACCGGGGGTGCGACAGGGTCAGGGCTCACCCAGGGGAGCTGCCAGGAGCCCGGCGGGGGGGGGGGGGCGGTCTCTGAGGAAGTCAGCAAGGCAGGGGTGCGGGTGGGCTGGGCTGCCGTGAGGGAGAGGAGGCTGTGAGGGAGGGCCCTGGGTGTTTGGGGGGGGCAGCTGGGTGAGCATGGCTTGCCCACAGCTGGGAGGAAGGGGAACCCTGAGCCCAGCACCCCAAGGGTCCCAGGAGGGGAGTCAGGCAGAGCTCAGGGGAACTTCAGGGGCAGAGGGTGCACGGGGCTGGTGGGGGACAGGCCCGGACCTGCTCTCTAGGGCTGTGCTGTACTATGGGGCCTCCCCTGCCCTCTCTGGGTCCCCAGCCTCACTGCTGTTGGCCTCAGGCTGCCCCAAGGTGGGCACGGTGTCCCTATCCAACTGGCTCTTGCCCTCACCCTTAGACACCGGTCTGCCTCCTCCAGGCAGCCCCCCAGTTCCCCTGCTGGGAATTCTCAGCGCAGTGAGCATGGGCAGCATGGCCGGCATCCGTGTGGCCACCACCTGAGCCCTAGGAGGCCTGGCTTTGAGCCCACTGTGGCCCAGCACCAGGCCAGGAAATAGAAAATACTAGAAACAGAAAGAAGGACGGGGTTCAGGGTGGGAGGCCTTCCTCCAAGCCAGAGAGAGCCCTGGGCATGCCTGCTAAATGCTGCCTGGCCCACCGCCCCTCTACCCACCATGGAGCTGCTGCAGACCTGGGCCCAGGGGAGCTGGGTAGGGAGGTGGCCAGCTCGGTCCTCACGCATCAGAGGGCAGCCTCCCCACCTTCTTACCAGCCCGGGGACCCTAGACTTCAGCTCGGAGCCAGAGCAGTGGAGGAGGGGGTACAGGGCTGAGGAAGAGGGCCGTTTTGCTGCAGCTGCCGCCATCTTGGGGGCAGGCTGAGCTCGCCTGTGTGCGACCAAGCCGGCAGTGACCTGACTCCCCATCTCTAGCCACGGCTAACTTCCAGGACCTTCCAGAAGCTGCTGGGCTCCCAGCACCCAGCCCCGTCCCTGGGGTTGGCAGTGAAGGCACCTCACTTCTTATCAGTGGCTCCCGGAAACCACCCCCGGGGCCCCTCCTGCCACAGGTGCCCCCGAGATTGTCCCGGAGCCTCTGGCCCCAAGCAGGTGGTGGCAGCCACTGCTGAAAGTGCAGCGGCTTTCTGGGGCTCCCACTGGCCACGTGTGCCGTGAGGCAGCAGAGCCGTGTCCCTTCCCCCCGCCCCCGCCCCCAAGGGCGCGTGAAAGAGCAGAGGACTCCAAACGAGGTGAGTTTGAATGCTTTATTGGGATTGCAAGCAATGAATGTTAAAGACAAAACCCAAGCAATGAATTTTGCCAGAAATACGAGCACGTTAGAGGTCGAGCAGAGGCCCGCACGGCCACTGCCAGATGGACCGCGACAGTGGACGAGGTGACATTCGGTGCTTGGCACGTGGGGGGGTCTTCAGGCGATGGCGGGGGGACCCAAGAGGGGGTCCCGCTGAAGACGGTTGAGGGGGGACTACAGATGGACGGCCACAGCAGGGCTCAGGAAGTCAGATGGGGGCCCGGGTCGCGATGGCGGGGACCCTGTGGGAGCTGCTTGCTGGGGGACACAGAGGCGCGGCGGCAGGCGGCCCTCGAGCGCCCGCCCCACAAGAGGCAGAAGGTAACACTGGGTGGGACGGCCGTCCGGTAGGATAGGCTGACAATCTGAGGTGCCTCCAAGTCTTTCTGGATCTCAGGCCAATCTGTCTGGGTCCCAATTACAACAATTTGGCTCTTTTCAGCTCTGCCCAATGTTCCGAATGGCCCATTCCCCGGACGCCTGCCGAAGGCCCCTCTGTGCCGCTGCTGGGCTGACACGCGCCGCCCCCAGGGCCGTGCCAGCCCCGTTACTGGGGCCCCGAAACCTCGGGCCTCTAGAATGCTAGTTGGGCTGTCGTGCAGGGGGGCTGAGCTGGGGGCAAAAGCGGGGGTGAGGTAAACCTCCCAGCCGCCCGGATCCCCGCCACAGCCCTAGGCGCCGAGATGGTGGCTGGTTCGGTACCGCCAGACCCGTGGGTCTCGGGGCCCGAGCAACCCCAGTCGATGGATCTTCTCGCAGCTCTCTTGCTCAGCGGGGCCTGCATCCTCCCAACCTCCCCTACTCCCCGACCTCACACTGCCTGGGCCCCAGGACGCCCTGCGGAGCTCCGAGCTCCTGGGGACAAGACACGGTGCTGAGAAAGCGGGCAAGCTGTCACCGAGGGGTGAGGGGAGGGCTCCCCAAGTGCACAGAAGGCGGCCACCTGCTCCAGCCTGATGGAGCCCCTCGACTCACACACCTGCAGCCCCTTCCCCCCCAGCCGGCCTGGGCCAGCCGGGGGCCCCTTCCTGATGGCCTCCGAGCACCTTCCGAACACCGAGGAGACGCCTCCCCACCCCCTCCTCCGCCCCTCAGGACCTCCGGGGACCAGCCACTGTCCCCAAAGGCCAGGCCAGGCAGCGGCCCATTCCTTTCCCTCTGGCTTCTCCGTGGGGCACAGTGGCCAGTGCCCCACGGAGGCCCCACTCTCGACTCAACCCAAGCGACAGGGACAGATAAAAACAAAAACCGAATCGGGACGATAAATGGCGGAGAGCAGGACGTGCGGCTTCGCCGCGGTGGTGGTGGTGATGATGGCTTGTGCACTGCTTTGTCTCTGCTCCCCTGTTACGAGGGACGGGAGTAAGTTTGATTTCATATGTGAGCGCGTAAAAAGCTAAGGAGGGATCAAAAAAAAAAAGGAAAAAAGCCCCAGGAGATACCAATTAAAGGGGGGGAATAGATCAATTGGCGTGAATTTGGGTTCCTAATCGGATCTGTAATTCTGCACTGACTCCTGACTCATCTCCTCCAAACCTCACGGGACCACTTCTTCCTCCCAAGCATCCCCCACCCAGCCCCCACTGCCCCCCACCCGCCCCTCCAACCGCCAGACTTCCCACACTCCCCACCATCGTTGCCGGCCTCCTGGTGGCCCCCATTTCTGAGAGGCGCCCAGAAGGCCGGCAAGGATGGTCCCTAGGTGTGCTGGGGGTCCCAGATGTTTCTCAAAGGAGCACACCTAGGGGGTCAGGCTCCGGGGTAGGGCACGTCTCGGTCTCTGCTCGGCTACAGCCACCTCTACTCTGGCCCAAATGCGGTCCTCACTCTGCGCACGATGGTAAGGGGCACAGCTGCTGGTGGGGCCTGGGGGCGTCGGGCTCATCCCACGGGGGTCGTGGGGAACGCCACCTTTCTCGCTTAAGATGGACTGCCCTCTCCCACCCGAGGAGCACATCCCAGGTGTCAGGAGGGGAGCACAGGACATGAAAACCTCACCAATGAGCAACTCAGAGAAGGGTCTGTGACAGAAGGCAGGCTGACCTGCACCGTGTGTGTGTGTGTGTGTGTGTGTGTGTGTGTGAGAGTGTGCATGGGGGGTGTCTGCAGGGGTGCCTGTGGGTGTGTTTCTTAGGGTGGAAATCGAGACGTAGATTTGGAAATGTGTGTGTTTGGGGAGGATGGAATTTAGGGTGTCTAGGGCTTTGTGCCAATTAAAGTTTATTCTCATAAATTTCAATGTTCATGTTCTGTTCTCCCCTCTGTCCGTCTCACTGGGCATCCCCCTGTAGCTCCGCGGTGACTTTCGAGGGTGGGAAACTGAGTGAGGAACCAGTCTGGGGCTTTGCTGGTGGGAGATGGCTGGAGCCGGCTGTGGACCGTGACGTGCCTACCTGCAGATTGGGGACCTTCCTTTCTCCTGGAGGCGAGGCGCTCGAGCCCATGGCCAATCTGGCTCGACGTCCCTGGGGAAGAGAAGGAAGGGGGGGGGCCTAATTCTTTGATGATGTCAATTGTTTTTAAGCCAATTTGTTTTGAGTATTTTTTTTTTTAGCCAATTGATAATTTTAACTTTTTTTTTTAATCTAATTAATGTTTCTGGTGTTTCTAAAAAGCCAATTCATTTTAAGGGGACTGATGTGGGTGTGTGTGAGATTTAGGGATTCAGTTTTAGTTTTTTGGTTGTTCAATTTGGGGGTAATTTGGGGGGATATTTAAAGCCAATTGAGTTTGTACATTTTTAGAGATGTTGCTAGGATCTCCTCAGCCCGATGGAGGGGGCCAAGGAGAGAAGAGCCTGACATGGGGAGGTTGGGGCGTGGGGGCTGAGGCCGGGAGAGCCTGCAGAGGGAACACGATCCCGGGAGGTGTCAGAGGGGGGGCCTGGTGGAATGGCCCCTCGTCAGGAGGAGGGCACTAGGTGGACGGCGCCATCTTGCAGAATTACGTGATGTTTTGGCTCACTTCTGATTGCCGGAGGCCTCCGGAGAGGCACCCCCGTGGGCCGCGGGGTCATGGGTGGGCAGGGCGATCAGGGGACGGTGACGCTTGGCCTCTCTGAACGCCTCGAGCTCCTTGGCGAGCATGCGACCCCGGCGGGCGCGCAGGAGGGCAGGCAGGCCCCTGCGCAGTCGTTGGGCGGACTGCTTCCAGGTGTCATATTGGAAGAACTTGCCCACGGGGTATCTGGGGAAGTTGTCCTGAGGAGGGAAGGGCCGGTCAGGGGGCGCCCCGGCCGCGGGGCCCTGCAGGGCTGGGTGGTCTCTCTCCAGTGGGGGTCCGGCCACACCCCCAGTGCGGGGGCCCGCGAGCCCCGAGGGAGTGTGCCCCGGCCGTGCTGTGAGGCGCCTCGCTGGTCCCCTCTTACCGGAAGCACGGTCGGAGGGGTCGACACGTCCCTCTCGGACTTGGCGGGGGTGGCACAGTAGGTCTCCAGAAGGGCCAGGTCGCAACTGCGGAAGCAGCATTCTTCCACGATGCCACGGCTGCTGCGGCGGCTCACGCGGCTTGCCGGCCTGCCTGGAAGCCCCACAGGGGGAGGAGAGCCGCACCTGAGCACCGGCTGCACGGCCGCCCCGCCCGCAGCTGGCCTCGCCCTTGGCCGCCCCACAGTCGGGGCAGCAGAGAAGCAGCAGCCGGGGGAGGGGGGCCTGCGGGGGCAGCCAGCCTTGCGGGGGAAGGCGGAGAGAGCGGGCAGGCGGGGTGCCCAGAAAGGACAGGAGTGGGTGTGGGGGTGCGCTCCAGGACCAGCCCCGGCCTCCTGATGCCTCCCTGCTCGCGAGGAAGCTGTCCACAGCCGCCCGGTCCCGCTGCCCAGGGAGGTGGGGAAAATGCGCCGGCGTGAGCCCGGCTCGGGGGGCCGCCCACAAGGGGTCCAGCCCCCACGCTGGGGGGCACAGCAGGAGCCTGGGCGGCCCGCAGCCCTCGAGACGCCGAGATGCCGCAGGCTTGGGAGAAGAAGAGGAAGACGGGAGGGGAGGAGTGAGGACCTGCATGAAACCACGTCCTCCTTTCCTCCCGTCCTCCCCGTCCCTCCGCTGCTCAGGCTCCAAGGTCAGCTGCAAGGAAGAGGCCCAGACCTCACCTTGGGGGGCCAAGGACAGGCACCCTGGGGAGGAGGTCCCACGAGCGGGGACCCACTCCCTGGGCACCAGACCCTACACTTCCTGCCCCCAAACGAGGCAGGTGCGAGAGAGGGCACAGGCGAGGCCAGGGTGGGCAGGGCTTCAGAAGCAAGGAGTAAGTAGGAGAACTTTTCCGAGAGAAGCGTTGAGATCCCCAGGCTGGCATGTGTGGGTGAGGAGGGCTGGGTCTGACTGCAAGGGTGATGGCCAATTCACCCCCTCACACCCCCGCCCCCACCCCGCCTTCAGGGTCAGCCTGGCCTGTTCCCTGCTTCTTCCCATTATACAGATAAACAATCCCCCGCCCCATCCTATGGATGAGGAAACTGAGGCCCAGCTTCCCAGGAGGCGAGGGAGAGGTCACCTCCAACTGGGGGTCCCACAGAGGGACGGGGCAAGGAGAAGCAGAGGGGTCAGGGAAATCCGGAGAGAAGCAGGAAGAACAGCCCCAGAGCCCTAGGGCCAGCAGGTGGGCACACCCCTTGGGCACATGTCCCCTCCCCAGTGCTGCTGTGTGGGCAGGCTCTCCTCCCCTCCCCCCTGTGCCGAGGTGGTCCTGAGGGCCCCTGGCATGTGGGAGATGCGACCCACGCTTCTGTGTCCACTGGTCTCTGACTGACTTTATCTAACTTTAAATCAGATAATCCCACTGCCAAAATGTCGGGCACCATAGAAAGGTGGGGACAACTTAGTGCTCACTGTACTGCCCGCAGGTAGGTCTGGAAAGACAGGGAGGGTAAGCCCTCCTCCCTGCTAGGGCCTGCCACCCCCACCCACGCCTGCCAGGCTCTGGCCCACACCCAAATACGACCCTTCCCGGGAGGAGAGTGTTCTACTTTGAATGACGCTGCAGGAAAATCAGGGGGTGTGAGCGCTATCCAGGCACACAGCAGGTGCCCAATAAATGTTGACACATTTGTGCTCATAAAGTCTCAGAGCAAGAGAGCCTGGGATTGTCCCCTGGCAGTGGCTTCCCTCCTCCTGGCCCTCCACACCAAGCGTCCTGGAGGGCGTCCACGGGCATCTGGGAAACGGGCCGCAGCATTTATGGAGCACCTGCTGTGTGAGCCCTCGCCCTCACGCCATCGCACACCGAGCTACTTACTGAAGTAGAAGCCGCGGTCCCCACACACAAACTGGAGGGTGTCCACCAGCTCCCCGCCGCACAGGGTCTCACTGGGGCGGTAAGCAGCAAAGCAGCACGAGGCCAGGGCCAAGAAGGTCAGCAGCAGCAGCATCGACTTCCCCGTCGGGACCCCCATCGGCATCTGGGGGCGGGGAGAGGAGGCCTTGAGCCCACCTGCC
>PITA01035756.1:0-10197 GCA_004023965.1 Spilogale gracilis | reverse complement strand
GCTTAGATGATCTGTCCATTTCAGTGAGGGCAGTGGGTTTCTTTAATTTAGTTATTAATTAGTTTATATAATTGGCTGCTACCATGTTAGGGGCATAGATATTGAAAATTGTTAGATCTTGTTGGACAGATACTTTAAGTATGATATAGTGTCCTTTGTCATCTCTTATTATAGTCTTTGGCTTAAAATCTAATTTGTCTGAAATAAGCATTGCCACCCCAGCTTTCTTGTGATGTCCATTAGCATGGTAAATGGTTTCCACCCCCTCACTTTAGAGATGTCTTTGGGTCTAAAATGAGTATCTTGAAGACAGACAACATATCAATGGGTCTTTTTTTTTTTTTTAATCCATTCTGATACCCTTTGTCTTTTAACTGGGGCATTTAGCCCATTTACATTCAGGGTAACTACTGAAAGATATGAATTTAGTGCCATTATATTTCAGCTGATTTATTTCTTGTTCTATTCTGTTCCAGGCAGTGTGGTGGAGGGAAAGCCCAGACTGGGTCTGAGCACTGCTCTCCACTGGCCAGCGGGGTGAGCAGATGTCACCTCTCTGAGCCAGAGTGCCCCTGTGAGAAAGGGGGGATTCTGTCCATCTCTCATGGGCTTGTGGGCATGAAATATGACAAAATAGATACATCACTAAAAGTTGTCAAAGAGGAGACCAAAAAATTAAAATAAATATATATATAATATATATTTGATATTTGGGAAAACATCTGGCCAGATTCCCACCCTGGGAATGAAGGGGGTAGGAAATTTCCATTACTATCATAAACACCTTTGCATGTTTGGAACCTTTCTTTACAACAAGCAGAATACCTTATAAAATTAGAAGTCCTTATTGGTTCTCTTAAAGTGAATTCATGGCCAGAAGTAGGGCTAGGCAGAGCTCTTGGCAGTGATCACTTGGGTGTAAAACTCATGGTACTCTTCCAGAAGCTGTCTAGCAGTTTAAAGAAGATGGAGAAAATGTCAACAGGATAAATCATAAAATTGGGGAAAGGGTCCCCTAGAGAGAGGGGGAGCTTAGAAAGGTAGCACTGCTGCCTACCTTGGCCCCCTTGCTCAATTTTTGCTTGCAGGAGTCCCATCTACTCTCCTCTTTGGAGAATTGCCCTCAGGCTACTCATTCTTAGCTTCCAGAGGCAGAAAAGAGAGGCCAGGAGGTACCAGAGCTGACACTGTGGCAGAAAGGTCCCTGGCTCCTGCCCGCCTGGCTGGGAGTGTGTGAGCCCAGTTCCCTGTCCTGGGTGGGACAACCCTAAGCCGCACTCTGCACTCCATGGTTCACCCCAGGATCAATCTGGGAGCTGACCTGATAGTGCCCCTTTGCTTCCCTTTCCTGCTCCCCTACCACTCCCCTACATGCCTCCTTAAGAAACCATGTAAGAGAATACCCACAAATCAGCTTCTGGGATCCACCGTAAGAGAGGCAGTGACCATGGCCAGCCAGATGGGCAGGGGCGAGGAGACAAGACCACCTGGCATGCGGGAATTGTCGTAAAGAGGATCCCTTCGCTGTGAGGAAAGATCTAGCATGAGGGAGCTGCACTTGCCGCTGCCACGTGGGGCCTGTGGGAAGGGCCCCCTACTGCTGCATGCTGGGGAACAGGAAACTGAAACCACAAGTCATGCTCCCTCCGGTCTCCCCTCCTCACCCAGGGACAGGCCACAGTTGGCACATCTTCCACCTGATGGAGGGGAGCCCAAACAACCGTCAGTTGTACCACCCACACCTACCAAGGAGATGGCATTTTAAAGCCAGCCCCTTCTAGGAACCCCCAGGGTGGGCATTGCAAAGTGGCAAATACCCATCAGATTCTCAACACCATTGTCAGGGCATTGTGGCCACTACGGGGACCTCTAGGTCAGCTCAGGATTAGGCAAGACAGTCCAAGAAAATGGCTGTAGAGAATTAGGTCTATAGCCCCTTTATGAGACTGTTTCCTACTCAGTCATGACTCACCTGCTACACATCAAGAACAGGGTAAGCGGTGCGGTCCCCATTGTAAAGAAAACCAGACACCATCCCTGCTCTTATTCTGGGGGGCCCCAGATCAAGAAGCAGTGGGACTTGATAAGGGCTATGTTCCGGTGGGGAGGGTCTGCAGGATCAGGGAAGGCATCCTGGAGGAATAAGCATCCACACAAAGCCTGTGGAACACACATGAGTTCACCAGGCAAAGAGGGGAAGGAGGCCAGGCCAGGGAGCAGCATGAACAGGCCTGCAAACTGGAGAAGCCTGGAAGGGGCAGAGGCGGGTAACACAAGCTGAGCGGGCAGGAGTGACAGGCTTAAGGGCCCTGGGGGCTGGGTGCAGGGGCTCGGACTTTGTCCAGGGGCTGTGGGGACACAGGGAGAGATTGAAGTTGGGGAACGACCCCATTAGATTTGCAGTTTTTGAAAATTCCTCCTGGCTGCTGTATGGAGAAAGGAGGCCAGCGAGTAGGCTGCTGCATCAGCCAGAGTGGTGGCCTGGGCCAGGAGATGGCATGGGGATGAAAAAAAGAGGACCAGTCCCAGGGATACTCGGGAAGTAA
Organism: Spilogale gracilis; assembly: GCA_004023965.1. Lineage (NCBI taxonomy): Eukaryota > Metazoa > Chordata > Mammalia > Carnivora > Mephitidae > Spilogale > Spilogale gracilis. The sequence continues at coordinate 7,651 of PITA01035756.1, read as the reverse complement.
ACCGGACAAGACTTGAGGATGGATTTTTCTCATCATCGGGGTGGACAGGAGTCTCTACTCACGGGCCTCAGAACTTGGGCCTCCTATTTCCCTATCCTCTCCCCCACCAACACACCACTCCTCTCTCCTGAGGATGGGGAGGGCCAAGGAGGGGTGTGGTGTGATGCGTCTGTTCCCTCAGCCCCTGCAGGGCTTTCCAGCAGCTGTAATTCCAGCCCTCACCAGCAGGTGGCAGCCCAAGACAGAAATGGAAAGGTGACAAGTTACCCTCGCCCACCCAGTTTGGGGAAGGGCACTGAGCTTAACGGACAGGATCCCTGGGACTGACCAATGGGCGCTGGGATTGCTAACATATTAACAGCAGCACCTAACTCCCAGGGCGACTTGCTGATGTATGCTCTGTGCCAGACTTTATATGAATTTCATTCTCACAGCCCCATGTGGTGGGGCCCATTATCTCCTTTTACACATGAGGAAAATGAGGCTCAGAGAGGCCAAGGGACTTCTCCAAAGTCACACAGCCAGGAAACCTCAGATTAAGGGTTGAAATCCCAGCCTACATCACTACAGGAAACAAACCCTTCAGAAATACTTGCCCTCAAACTACTCTGGGGTGAACAGTGTTTTCTTCCTCTTCCTCCTCCCTCTCTTCCTTTTCCCCTTCTTCTCCCACATCCATGCCTCCTCCTCTTGATGCTTCTGAAGACATTTGAAAGTTGCTCAGAACCTCTGAGTCAACCTTCTCAAAACATTCCCCATTTGGTAAGCCCTGCTCCCCTCTGCAAGACTGTGGGTCAACAAGGAGCAAGTGTGTGTGCCCGGGGCCCCACAGGGAGACAAGGCAAAGCTGGATCCTGACCCCACACCACCAACTACATTTTCATATCATCTGAGTCTGCATCCCAAGCACCTCCTTGATGCCAGGCCCCGTGCTAGGCTCTGGGATCACCACCCCCCTTCCTGCCCATGGCTTGGGGTCCAGTTCTCACGCTGCAGCCCCACATCCTGCCAGGGGCCGGGCTTTGGACCTTCAGCCAATCAAGGCCTCCAGTCAACCAGGCTTTCAGTGAAGCTCATAAGTCATATTTCAGCAGGACTCCGAGCAGATGGGGGAAAATTAATAAACGGGTAAATTTCCTTTTCTCTCCTCCCATCCCACCAAGAGCCAAGCTGCTGAATAATTATAGGATGGCTGCCAAAGGAGTTTGATCTTCAAGGTTGACTTACGGCATTTTTACTACTCTGACAGCCAATTTAGTCACTGCCCTTTACAATTTTGCAAATGCTTTCCTTACTGCAGGAAATCAGAACCTATACCCCAGCCATGAATGAAACAGGAAGGAAAGACAGTTGGGATACTGAGGCAGGGGCTGGACCCAGAAGAAGGAGCAAAGGAAGAACTCACATTTTACTTGACCAAAGGGGTCAGGATGAATAGCTGCCATGCAGGGAGCTCTTGCAATGCGCTAGGGCCGTGTGAAGCATTCTACATACTTGGACTATTTCATTTTATCCCCCATCATGTACTTACCCACTCCACCAATACTTGTTGAGTGACTGCAATGTGCCAAGCTCTATTTTAGACCCAGGGGGTAAACTGATGACCACCACCAGGTTCCAGCCTCTGTGGAGCTGCCATTCAGGTGCAGAAGCTAAACAATAAACACAGAAATATCATTCCAGTTGCTGATAAATGCTATGAAAAAAAATAATAGGGGCACCTGGGTGGCTCAGTTGTTAGGTGTCTGCCTTCAGTTCGGGTTGTGGTCCCAGGGTCCTGGGATTGAGCCCCACATCAGGCTCCCTGCTCGACCGGAAGCCTGTTTTTGCCTCTCTCACTCCCCCTGCTTGTGTTCCCTCTCGAGCTGTGTTTCTCTGTCACATAAATAAAATCCTTAAAAAAAAAAAAAAAAACAATTAACAGAGATCCCAGGAGGCTAGTTTGCATAGACAGTCAGGGCAGGCTTCTCTGAGGAGGTGATAATAGGGCTGGATGGATAAAAAGGAAAGAATTATGCAAGATTAAAAAATGGAGTCGAGGGAGAGACAGGGGAAACATTGTAGGCAGAATGGCAAGTGCAAAGTCCCTGGGGTGAAGAGGAAGGTGGTATGATCCAAGAATTGTCAGGGAGACAAGGAAATGGGAAATTTGGTCTGAGAGGCAAGCAAGACTTGATGGAACAGAACTTTGGACCATGGAGAATTTCATTCTTTGTGCAAAGCTGGATCTAGAACACCTCATCCTGACCCTTCACTACCAATTGCCATTTCATAAATCATTTGTGTCACGAATCATCACCACCTCCTAGCGAGGCACTATGCTAGAGGAAATGGAGGGCTGCACGGTTCCCCCTGCCCAGCCACCTATTAAGAAAGGGCATTCTGATGGGACGCCTGGGTGGCTCAGTTGGTTAAGCGACTGCCTTCGGCTCAGGTCATGATCCCCGAGACCCAGGATCGAGTCCCACATCGGGCTCACTGCTCGGCGGGAGGCCTGCTTCTCCCTCTCTCACTCCCCCTGCTTCTGTTCCCTCTCTGGCTGTGTTTCTCTCTGTCAAATAAATAAAATCTTTAAAAAAAAAAAAAAAAAAAGAAAGAAAGAAAAGAAAGGGCATTCTGCTTAATCAGACCGGTTCTCTGGGACTTGCCAGTGGGTGGTGGTTTCATCACGAGTAGCATTAACAGCATTGCAACGGCAGCAGCTCACTTCTCTGGAGAATTGCTGTTGTCCAAATCCTCTGCTCAGAGCTTCACACAAGTCACCTCATTTCATCCTCAGGGCCCCTTGGGGTCGGGGGCCATTGACCCCTTTGGTTAAGTGGGAGAGTACAAAACAGGGAATGACATCATCTGATTTATGCTCTAACAGAACAATGGCTTTGGCTGTACACACCTACCTCTTTCGGCTGCCAGAGCATTATACGAACACAGAGAGAGAAACTGAGTCACACAACTGGGAGGAAAGGTCTGGGATTCAAGCGCAAGGTAGTTTCGGCCTTAACCTTGCCCCATGCTGGTGCTAAAAACAAGAAGGGGGTAACAAGTGAGGAGGAGGATAACTGCTGGGGGAACTCTGAGAACTTGGCTCTGAGCCTGGAATCTGGCCTCCAGATATTTTCCTGGCCCGTGCCCAGACCAGCCCTCCCTGCCTGGACTCTTGTCCTAGTGAATGAAGTTCTCTGCTCTCAGTCTCTGCTCCAGGAGAGCCCCTGCTCCCAAGTGTCTCCAAAGTTCTATTATTAATGGGGCTGTCCAACCCGAGGTTTACATCCCCACACAAGCCCACCCAAGCCCCACACCCTGGCTGTCCCACACAGCCTCCCCTCTCTGGGGCCTATCTGCGAATCAGTGCCCAGCCTGGCAAGAAGGCCAGGTCCTGCCTGCTAGGCCAGCCAGAGGTCACCCGCTATACCCCAGCTGCCGGCCGCATGGTGAGAGGACCGCTTTGCTTCTCCCTGACCCTGGATGCCTCAGTTTCCCCTCCTGAGAGAGGCAGGAGTATAGGAAGTGAGGAGCAACAGGGACCACAGGACATGTGAGCCATCTGGAGATACTGCCCCTCTGACAGGATCAATCACTCTAAGCCTGTCTGAGGAGCTCTGGGCTTAGGAGCAGCTGTGAAAGCCTTCTTTGTGCCTGAGAAGAATGAGCTGCGAGAGGACGGGGGACCCTGGGCCAGGGAACCCCCTGGGCTCCGGCTCCTGAGATCACCAGCAAGAAGGACCCCCAGCCTGGCCCGCACTCTATGCCATGGGAGCAGTCCATGGGAAGAAGGTAAGAGCCCACGAGGGCCCTGCTACGTTCGTGAATGTGGGGAGGGAGACAGCATGTGGCAGGTGGGAGCCCTCCCCAACCTCGCTGCCGGCTGCACGGGGCCTCAGCCGTGCACTGCCCACCGGCCTCCCTCCTCGAGCTCACAGACAGTATTTGCACTGAGAAACCTGACTGGGGCTTAGGATGAAGCCTTCTGATCTCTTGTTTCTGGAGCAGACCTGGGGGCTGCCCAATCTCATGGGCTCCCTGGTCTCACGCGCACACCTACTTCCCCGCATCTGGGCTCTGTGGCCGCCCCTTCCCCACGTGCACGGGAGTGTCCATGGGCAAGTACTGAAGCTTTCCGTGACTCACTTCCCCATCTGTAAATTGGGGGCAAGAGCCATTACCTCAGAGGCTTATAGTGAGAATTAAATGAATTAAAATATACGTAAGGTGTTTCCAGCAGTGCCCGGCGCAGAATAGGCTGTAAACAGGCTGTGCTCTATTAGAGTTCTCCTCCCATCCCTCTGTTACGGTCTCTGTTGGGGCTCGCGGCTGGGCGTTTGTATACAGAGCCTATGCAGTGTTTCTGAAAATGTGGTCTACAGAACCCCTGTGTCTACTTTAGAGAGGGGGCATGGGAGGGGGCTCAATAGTCTCCTTCTTGGGGCTCCCCCAGACCTTTTGGATCAGAGGGAAGGCAGGGCTCCCGGCGATTCTCATACAAGCTGTCAGCCCCCATGTCGGAGGATGGAGTCCCAGCCCCGCAGACAGGCTGTCCAGGTCCCAGCTCCTCCCCTGTAACAGAGGCTGCTCCCCACCTCCTGGGAGGTGTGGTGAGATGCTGCCTGACACCCAGGGGGCCCCAATAAACAGGGGCTCCAATCCTCAGACAGCTCATGGTTCTCCTTGACTTCACATTTTCTGCCGAGCCTACCCATCCCACATTTTTCAAATTTTAAGTAAGACACATCATAGACCCCATGGAGGAAGCTTTCTAGACTCAGTTTCCCCATTTGGAAAATGAGCAGGGTGGGGGGTGATGAGATAACCCCTGGGGTCTCCTTGCGCTGGCCTCTGCTTCCCACCTCCTCTGTTTCAGGTGCAGTCAGGCCTGGAAGGTCCTGCCTCCTCTCAGCACCCCCGGGCAGCATTATCCTAAAAGGTCAATATCCTGGGGCTGTCCCTTCTCCCTCCCGCAATGGCCAGCAAGGGTCGCCAGCAGTCAGGGCAGGTGGATGATTTGTGCAGCCCTGAGCCACCTTCCCTGCAGAGCCTTGGGCCCTGCCGCCTCCCCAATACACATCACCGCCCCCAGAACACTCTGCCAGCTCCTCCCCTCCCAACAGAGGATGAGTTCAGCCTCTACATCCCACCTGAAACAAAACCATGCAAAACTCACTTTGGAGAACAGCTTCCTCCGGGGCCTAGAAAAGATGCTGACAAGGCCTTGCTGAGAAATGGCAAATACAGCTCACAGACGGCCTCTCTGTCTTCTCTCACCCCTGACTAACAGCCCAAATCAACCTCGGCACCCTTTCCCGCTGAGTCCAGACAGCCCCACAGCACGGCATCACAGGAGCCCCCCCCCCAGTCAGAACTCACCCCCGGCCTGGCAGCCGGGCCTGCCCTGGGCCCAGCCCCTCCTCCTGCCCTTCAGGGGAAAGGCCTCCCAGGGAGAAGTTCGCAGAGCACAGTGAATGCGCACATGGGCTCTGAGGTCAGACCTCAGTCGGTCCCTCCACACACGCCCTGTGACCTTGGACACGAGAAGGCACCCTTCTGAGCCTCTGGCTCTGCCTCAATGAACTAAAGACAATAATCCTTTTCACACTGTTGGAAAAGCTAAATGATATCATGCCTGGGACCAAAAGATGCTCAGGGAACCTTGTCTCTCTGGGTTTGATCCTCTCACACCTGCGCCCTCATCTGTGCCTCGTGCCCTACCTCTGAGCCACCGAGGGCATTAATGTCACACCCCGCGGCCGATGAAAATGCTGAGTCAGGAGCAAACGTGCTGTGTGGTAGAGCCAGCTGGGAGCATAGGCTGAGAGCAGCCAAGCACTTTGGGGGGCTCCCTATCTGTGGGTCACCCCCACACAACCCCCCACACACCTACTGCACCATTTCTGGAAGCCAGAGCCCAGCAGGCCTGTCGGATGTCTGTGACACGCGCTGGCCCGGCCTATAAAGGTCACAGTGTCATCCTTGGGGGCTTCTCAGACCCCTCCCATACTTAGACCTTAATCAGAGTTCTAAAAAAACAGCTCTGGAAACCCCCCGGTATGTGGTCCAATTCCCCCCACTTCATTGTACGGAAAGACTGAGGCCCAGAGAGCGGAAGGACTTTCCAGGGCCATGCAGCCAGGGTCAGACCATTTCCACAAGGCCTGGCAACTCCAGGCCAAACTCCGGAAGCACGGAGGAAGGCAGTGAGTAAGTGAGGGGGTCTCCTTCCTGGGGAACCAGGAAGGGCAGGACTGAGCCGCCCCTTGGAGAGGACTCCTGCCCATTAAGCGCACAAACGTCCACCTTTCATTTGTTCAAGTGCACATTTGTCCAAACATCTTCATTTGCTCCCACCCCAGCCTCCCATCAATAAACCTTAACTGGGGGCACCTGGGTGGCTCAGTGGTTTAAAGCCTCTGCCTTCAGCTCAGGTCATGATCTCAGGGTCCTGGGATCGAGGCCCACATCGGGCTCTCTGCTCGGCAGGGAGCCTGCTTCCTCCTCTCTCTCTGCCTACTTGTGATCTCTCTCTGTCAAATAAATAAACAAAACCTTTAAAAAATAAAAAATAAATAAACCTTAACTGGATACCTGTGCTGGGAGCTGGGCCAAGGAAGGCGAGGCATCCCTGCCACACAGCAACTCTCACAGACCTCAGACCCCAGCGGACAATCCACAGAGACCAGGGATCGGGGCACGCTGTCCTCAGTCCCCAGTCAGCAGCCAGTGTCCCTTCCCCAGGAAGGGGACAGGCCCACAAGCTGTTCCAGGCGGTTCCTACTCAAGTCCAGGGTCCCAGACGTGATCCCAGTTCTACCCCTAAGGCCGCCAATACTAAGAACAGATACTAAATGATATCCTGGTATCAGAAAATGTTACTCATAACAGCACACAAGCAGCTTCGGCCAAGACTCTCTCATTCAGTATTCCCACCGCTCTCTGAGGCAGATACTTTCCTAACCCAAACAACCAGAGGCACAGAAAGATTTAACGAGATTAAACAGGAGCTCGAGGCCACCCGGCTAGCAGGCAGTGGAGAGGAGATTTGAACCAGGCAGTCTCAAGAGCCTGGACCCCTTGGTCAGTGAACCGCACTGAGGGCGTGTGTGAGGGTGGGCTCTGGAGCAGGAAGCACAGTGTTCGAATCCCACCCGGGACCCCCCTCAGGGCCACCTGCTTATCCTCTGGGAGACTCAGGCTTCTCGTCTGCCACATAGGATCGTGATCTCCCCTCGCACACTAGGATGAGCTGAGGCACCCCCGCTCTGGAACCAGAAGGTGGGGCTCTAGCAGAGAGGGAGCTGGCTGGGCCCCCCAGATCCCCAGGGGAACCCCTTGAAGGTTGGACACTTGGCATGCTCTAAGACATGGCTCCAAACTCAGTGCCACCTGGGTTTTTCACTTCCCTGAACAAATACTGTATTCTGACCCCGTTGGCGTTTGCCAAGTCACTCTTCGCTCTGCATTCATCTTCATTAGAAGGAAGTCTCCTTGACGGAAACAAACGGAAAAAAAGAGAGATCCAGCTAAATTTGATAAATGGCCTGAAAGGGAGTGTTCGTTCTTTCTGAGTCCAAAAGGCGTCCATCTGGCTGGGCCCCACTGGCTCCCTGAACAATTATCCCCGCCCATGATGGATGGCTGCTGCTCGGCGGCACCTGCTCAG
>PITA01035755.1:0-10214 GCA_004023965.1 Spilogale gracilis | reverse complement strand
TCTTTATCCATTCATCTGTTGATGGGCACCTTGGCTCTTTCCACAGTTTGGCGATTGTGGCCATTGCTGCGATGAACATTGGGGTGCATATGGCCCTTCTTTTCACTACTTCCGTATCTTTGGGGTAAATGCCCAGTAGTGCAATTGCAGGGTCATAGGGTAGCTCTATCTTTAATTTTTTAAGGAATCTCCACACTGCAAAACTACAATCTTTAAGTGAACTAATACATAAATTAGACTTTCTCCAAAGTAAAAAAAAAAATGCTCTTCTTTTTTTTTAATTAACATATAATGTATTATTTGCTTCAGGGGTACATGTCTGTGAATCATCAGTCTTACACAATTCATAGCTCTCACCATAGCACATACCCTCCCCAGTGTCCATAACCCAGGCACCCTATCCCTTCCTCCCCCAGCCCCAGCAACCCTCAGTTTGTTTCCTGAGATTAAGAGTCTCTTATGGTTTGTCTCCCTCCTGGAAGGAAACGCTCTTCTTAAGACGCAGTTATGAGAAGAAAAATGAGGCACGAAGTGGGAGAAAATACTTGCAAATTACATATCTGACAAAAGACCTGTATCTAGAATAGAGAAAATCTATATAGAAAGTCAATTAGAAAAAAATAGACACTGCAATAAATAAATGGAGTATACACACTTCACCAAACATGTAGAAATAGCAGATAAGCACATGAAAATATGCTCAACATCATTAAAAAATTGTAAATTAAAACTACAATTTGATACCACTACACCCCCCATGAGAAAGGTTATAATTGAAAAGACGGACCATACCAAACACTGGCAGGTTTGTGGAGGACGAAACTCACATACACTGCTGGTAGCAAGGAAAAAATGGTACAACCAGTTTGGTAGTTTCTTAACAATGTTAATCTTAAATCTACCATGTGATCCAACCATTGCACTCTTGAGTATTTACTCTGGGGGAAATACTAGAGAAGGAAAGCATATATCCATGTAAAAATGTATGCAAAATGTTCATTGGAGCTTTAATTTTTTTTAAAAGCAACACATTTCAAACAAGTTGTAGTCTATCCATGTATTAGGCTAATACTCCTCAATAAAAAAATAATAAACTCTTGATATGTGCAAAAAAGGGGTAAATCTAATGAAAGAAATCAGACCAAAACCAAACAAGCAAAACAAAAACTTTATGATTCCATTTAAATAAAATTCTATGACATGAAAACTAATCTATAGTAACAGAAGATCAGTACTTGCCTGAGTACCCGGGGGAACTGGGCAAAGGCCAAGTAATAAAGAACTGAAACTGTTATATACTTGGAAAGTAAACATAACTACCTTTAAGAATACCTGATTATAGCAGATATGGCTGGATATAATAAATATACAGTAATAAAACACTCTGAAGTATTTTTAAAAATATAAATTCTTATAACTGACATGTTTAACTAATATTTGGAAAATTCCTCGCTTCTTAAGTGTTTCACTATAAAACGAACAAAAATGTAGCAGCCAGGGAACTATATCACATTCTCAATCTACATTACATTGTCAAATTGCTGGGAAGACTTTCTAATCAAATGCACTTTTCAATACCCAACTGAGAGAAACATGAGAAACACTGAATAATATTTCCCCAAGGGAAAACAACTTAGGTATATTTATTCCAAATGCATGTTAAAGATCACATTCCTTTCTCAAGCAGGGCAATTCAGTGCTTTCAGACAGAAGACTTCTCCAAGATGGGCCTCAAAGGGCTACTAGGAACCATGTAGCTGCTGAAGGAACGGCATTCCTCTGGCTAAACCCCTTCTCTCTTGATCAGATCAGAGTAGCTTCTCTACTTCTAGGCTAGTTTGGGAACATCACAGGAGCTATTCCACAACACGCTTTTGTTTGATCTATGAACTCACTTGATCCAGACATCATATTCCACCAGGAATGTGAGGTGTTGGGGTCTCCTGAGGACTGCTGCCCTTGGACGTGGAGTAGAAGCTTCAGCAGCCATCAGGACTCAGGTCCTCCGTACCTGCCTCCTTCAGGCACCTGACATGAAGTGGACCACTGGTAGAAAGAGTTCCACAGGAAGAGACAGATTCAGCTGTCACTATGCTTTACTGGTGTAACTAGGTGCCCTGTACCATGCTAGGCACAAAGTTACTGACAATGACAAACAAGTGGATGGTGGTCGTAACAAGCACATGTTTTCATGGGCTTTCACCAGGGCCTTTTTCTCCTCTTTTCCTTGTCTATCTCCTAACAACAAAACTGAAAAGGGATAAGAAATGGCCCGAATTCATACAGGCATTCATGACCCACCCACCCCGCCCCCCGCACTCCCAATAACCACAGGGCTACCGGCTTGCTTAGTTGTATCACTGACTGTTCTCAGCGATCCCGTGGATAAAGTATTCTCATCTCCATTGTACAGAGGGGTAAGATGAGGCACAGAATCGTTTTACCTGTCTTCCCTCCCTAGCCCCTGCCTTTTGAGGAAAGCAGCTCCAGGACACCCCTGGAGCAAGACCCATACTCACAGAACCCCAATGGCTTTACCTATGAGGCAGCCGGGGCAAGGAGCCCCAAAGCCGGAAAGAGTTGGACCTGGATTCTTTTACCTCCCCACACCCCGCGGCGGTTCAGCCCCCAAGGCGAGGGCGGGACCTGCTCTCTTTAGGAGGGGATGTCTGTCTCTATGAAAAAATCGTCACGGTCGCCCCATGACGTCAGGTTTCTATGGCAACTGCGACGCACAGGCAGCGCCACTCCGGAAATGCCTCCGCAAGACTCACCCACCCCCTGGAATCTCGCTGAACCTAAAACACCTTTGCTCCCGGGAATCATAGGAATTAGAGGCTCTAGACTGAAACTAGGGCAGTTGTCGGAACTCTGGCCAGGTTGATGGAACAAAGAATGTTCCCATCGTGAGGAATTGTGTTTGCTTTGAAGAGGCAGTAGGGGAGCATTATCAGCACACATACCCCAGGGAGGTATCTTAGGGTTCTTGGAAATGAGCTAGCCCTAGGAGGGTGAACATGTAAAGTTACTCACCATGTTAAGCAGTTAACCATCTGTGGCAGCAAACGAAAAGATTGTCTATAATCATGTGACTGAATGATGAGACACATACACAAAAGATGTCATTTAAGCAATTTGGAAACCATTTCAAGGAAGCAGGCCTAGAATATTATAGTAATTTAGTAGGAAGAAACTTAGTCAATTGAACAATACATTGGTTCCTACTGGAGAATTCTGGTCACTCATCCCTGATAATTTCTTCCATAAGGAGAGGCATCCATATATAATCAAAATACGTCTAGCCTCTCTATACACCAGGTCTTCCCCCTTCAAACCCTTGTTGTTAAGTTGCCCTTATGGAGCAAAGTTCTGCTCTACCTCAGGGGTGGGTCTTGTAATTGAAGCCCTGCTCTTCTCCTCTTTCTGCGTCTTGCTGGCTCTCAACTATTGCTGTGGACTTGCTCCAAAATGCTTGGGCTTTTAAGGTCCCACCCACCATACATCCCTGCTCCACATCTGATCTCTAAACCAACTAAAAATATGAGAAAAAGAATAAGGAGAACAATATATCAACTTTCTTATAGGAGTTGTATTAGAGAAAAGGCTTAATATCTGCAGGCAAACATTTCCTATTAATAAACCCCAGAGTTGGACAGGCATAGCCATCCCACAGTGTTGCATTGAGATAGTCACAAAGGCCAAGGACTGCAATCAGTATCTGGTGAAACAGCCATGTCCATATGTATCCAAGAAAGATGCTTCCTTGCAAAGCCATCCTTGTAGCCAGAGAAAGTGTTCCAGGAGACCTACTTTGAGGAATACTTCTCAAAGTGTATAAATATTGCTTATTCCATTTTATTTTTTATTTAAATTTTAGTTAACAGACAGTGCAATGTTGGTTTCTGGAGTAGAATTCAGTGATTCATCACTTACGTACCCAGTGCTCATCAAATCAAGTGCCCTCTTTGATGCCCATCACCCAACCAGCCCATCCCCCACCCACCTCCCTCCACCAACCCTCAGTTTGTTTTCTATTGTTAAGAGGCTCTTGTAGCTTGTTTTCCCTCTCCTTTTCTGCTTTTCCGCATTCCCATATATGCACCTGTTTTCTTTCTTAAACGCCGCATATGAGTAAGATCATATGGTATTTGTCTTTCTCTGACTGACTTATTTCACTTAACATAATCCATTCTAGCTTCATTCATATCATTGAAAATGCAAATTGCTTTTGATGGCTGAGTAATAGTCCATTGTGTGTGTGTGTGTGTGTGTGTGTGTGTGTATACACATACACACTTCTTCTTTATGCATTCATCAGTCAATGGACATTTGGGCTCTTTCCATAGTTTGACTATTGTTGATAATGCTGCTATGAACATTGGGGAGCAAATACCCCTTGGAATCTCTATCCTTTTGGTAAGTACCTAGTAGTACAATTTCTAGATCAGAGGGTAGGTCTATTTTTAACTTTTAAAAAAAAATTTATTTAAATTCAATTAGCCAACATATGGTTCATTACTTTCAGATGTAGTGTTCAATAATTTACCAGTTGTGTATAACTTTTTTAAAGATTTTATTTTTAATTTATTTGAGAGAGAGCAGGAATGAGAGATATCACAGAGGGAGAGGGAGAATCAGACTCCCTGCTGAGCAGAGAACCCGACGTGGGGCTCGATCCCAGGACCCAAAGATCATGACCTGAGCTGAAAACAGATGCCTAACCAACCGAGCCACCCCACACCCCTATTTATAACTTTTTGAGGAAAGTCTATACTGTTTTCCAGAGTGGCTGCCCTAGTTTGCATTCCCACCACCAGTCTAAGAGGCTTCCCCTTTCTCCACATCCTCACCAACGCCTGTTGTTTCTTGTGTTGTTAATTTTAGACCTTCTGGGAGGGGTGAGGTGATATCTCATCATGGTTTTGACTTGTATTTCCCTGATGATGAGTAATGTCAAACATCTCTTCATGTGTCTGTTAGCCATCTGGATGTCTTCTTTGTAAAAATGTCTATTCTTGTCTTCTGCCCATTTCTTAACTGAGTTATTTGCTTTGGGGGTATTGAGTTTGATAAGTTCTTTATGGATTTTGGATGCTAACCCTTTATCAGATATGTTGTTTGCAAATATCTTCTCCCATTCGGTAGGCTGCCTTTTAGTTTTGCTGATTGTTTCATTCACTGTGCAGAAGCTTTTTATCTTGATGAAGTCCCAGTGATTTATTTTTGCTTTTGTTTCGCTTGCTTCTGGTGACATGTCTAGTAAGAAGTTGCTATGGCCGAGGTCAGAGAGGTTTCTGCCTGTGTTGTCTAGGATTTTGATGGTTTCCTATCTCACATTTAGGTCTTTTACTCATTTTGAATTTGTTTTTATGTATGGTGTAAGAAAGTTCCCCCGTTTCATTCTTCTGCATGATGCTGTCCGGTTTGCCCAATACCATTTGTTGAAGAGACTGTTTTTTTTCATTGGATATTCTTTCCTGCTCTGTTGAAGATGAGTTGACCATGTAGTTGTGGGTACATTTCTAGGCTCTCTATTCTGTTCCATTGATCTACCTGTCTGCTTTTGTGCCAGTACCATACTGTCTTGATGACTACAGCTTTGTAATATAGCTTGAAATCCAGAATCGGGATGCCTCCACCTTTGTTTTTCTTTTTCAGAATTGCTTGGGCTATTTGGAGTCTTTTCTGGTTCTATACAAATTTTAGGATTGTTTGTTCTAGCTCTGTGCGTTGTTCATTTTAATACTCACCAGGGAACCTTCTGAGGATATGGCTTTCCAGTTTGCTCATTGACGTTTTTAGCAAGAGCATCTCAGACACTTGTCGGGAATGATTGACAAGGAGGCTCATCTTACAGAGAGGAATTGTAATTAGATTCTAAACTCCAAGAGTAGGGTGAAAATCATATATTGTGAAGATTTCCCATGGAGTTTTCTTCAAGAGGGGATTGAGGAAATGCGAAAAAATCCATCTGCACATCAACCTACATGCAGACAATAGCTAAAATTTTAACAGAATCCTACTCAGCCTGCAGTGATAAGAGAATCTTATCTTATCCAATGATAAGAGACCGCAGAAAAAGAGGGAGAGTTCAACAAAACTGCATGTTTTGTACTTTCGTTTCTGTTTAACAGATCACCCCCAAAACAGTAGCTGTTTTTATCTTTCAGGATTCTGTGGGTTGACTGGGCTCAGCTGGGTATCTTTCCTCTCTACTTGGTATCTGTCACCAGGCCCTGCAGTCATCTGGAAGCTGCACTCAGCTGGCACATCCAAGAGAGCTCACTCAACGTGGATGACAAGCCATGCTGGAAGGAGGGCTCAGCTGGGGCTGTGGACTAGAGCATCTTGATTCTACTCCACATAGCTCTCCATATGTAGGATTGTCAAATTAAATTTAACTCAGATAAATTTGAATTTCAGATAAAGAGTAAAAAACTTCCTGGTATAAATACGTCCCATGCAATATTATTTTGTTTGTCTGAAATTCAAATTCACCTACGCATCCTATTTTATGTATATCTATTTACTAAATCTGACAACTCTGGGGGACAAGCCGGTGAATCTGTAATTTTAAAGACCATCCGGTAAGACTCTTCCAGTGGGGAAAGTCTGGGGAACACAAATAGATTGAAAATAAAGACATAAGGTCATAATACCTGGTGTTGGCAGAATGAAAGAGCAGCAGTCACTCACATACATTGTTGGTGTTAAATGGGTGTGTTTGTTTTCTGAGGCCTATATTATTATAACTTAACAATTTGAATGGCATTTGATGGAAGCCCTATTTCTTTTTTTAAGATTTTATTTATTTATTTATTTATTTATTTATTTATTTATTTATTTGTGAGAGACAGAGAGAGAGAGAGAGAGAGAGAGAGAGATAGACAGAGACAGAGACAGAGAGAGGCAGAAGCAGAGGGAGAAGCAGGCTCCTCGCTGAGCAGGGAGCCCTGCGTGGGACTTGATCCCAGGACTCTGAGATCATGACCTGAGCCAAAGGCAGACACTTAACCATCTGAGCCACCCAGGCGCCCTGAGAGAAACCCTATTTCCACCAAGGAAGTTTCACATGAAGGTTTAGGAAAGGATCCCAAAGTTGGTTCTGACCTGCATTCAGGTCAATGGGCCCCTGCCTAAGGGAGCAAATCAAGGAGCCACATGAGTTTCCTGCTCTGGAGAAGAAATACAGCTATTATTTATGAACCAGATGGGTGAACTGGGCACAGGTCCATGTTCTTCACTTAATGGCTGGATTTAATCCTCATGACAATCCTGGTAGTGAGGTACCACTATCCTCTCTTCATGGATGTATGTCAGTACAAAGCATGTGCTCCTCAACACAGGCACAGACAGCAAAGAGGTTGCTCTCCACACTCACGGCAAGAACCAGGGATGGAACGTGGCATCCTGGGCACCTTTAGTTGTTAGTGGCAGAGCTTTAGCAAAGATATCAGGACACATACTGCTGAAGTGCGTAATCTCTGTTCTGCTTTTTTTTTTCTTTTTACCCTCCCTGCAGTAGAGAGCCAGGCTTCATGCCCCCTTTCCCTTACCTCAGGGCATGTAAAATGTGTCTGAACCCTGTGTTTCTTCCATGCTTTGTGAAAACTTAAGCTTGTGGAAAGGATTGGGCTTCTTGTGCCTGATAGGTAGACGGGGGTCTCTGAGGACCTAAGAATGAGAGGAAGGAAGATTTTACTTAGATGGGTGAGATCAGAGATCAATACATCCTTCTGGGATGAACCTGAGTGCTCTTCCACATCAATGCTTAAAATGGCTTCATGGATGGTCCACCAAGGCTGACGTCCAGCTATGAGACGGATTGTCCTGTTTGAGTTGAGAAATGGATAGCACAGGGCCTGGGGGACTGAAAGCACAGCACCAGTTAGGGCAATGATCAACTCAGTCCTGAATAGTGTGGACAGATGAGTAATGACGTAGGGACCTCCCCAATTACATCAGGAGGATAAATTCTGTAAGTGAGACTGCTTTGTCAAAGAGCATAAACATTTAATAATTTTTAATACTTGCTATCTAGTTGAACTTTGAAATCTCTTTACTAATGTGTATTCCAACACACTACAAGATGAGAGCACCTGTGCAAATCTGTGCAAATATGTGCAAACAATGGGTTTCATGGAACTTTTATTATTTGCTAATCTGACACTTGTTAGAATGTTAGATTATATTTTTTCTCTATTTCCCTATGAATGGTACTTTTCATGTGTCCGTTTCTAAATGTTCAGTTTTATGCTAACTTTATGCTTCCAAAAATATATTGAAATAATTTTTGAGTTTCAGAAGAAAACCTGGTCATTGGCTTTGTATTTTTTTAAAGATTTTATTTATTTATTTGACAGAGAGAAACACAGCGAGAGAGGGAACACAAGCAGGAGGAGTGAGAGAGGGAGAAGCATGCTTCCCAGCAAGCAGGGAGCCCGATGTGGGGCTCGATCCCAGGCCTCCGGAATCATGCCCTGAGCCGAAGGCAGTCGCTTAACCAACTGAGCCACCCAGGCGCCCTTGTATTTTTTTTTCATTGACTTTGTATTTATGCTGCATCCTGTTTACACTAAAACTGTGGCGCCATGAGAAATCCATACACTGCTGGAGGAGAACGCAGTTGTACAACCTCTCTACAGAGCTATTTGGCAACATCTATGAGAAAAGGACATGAGGACTTGTCAGTTGCTGCACTATCTTTGTTTGTTTGTTTTTCATTTTGGTATTTATTTATTTTTTTATTGTTACTTAAATTTTTTCCCAGTGTTCCAAGATTCATTCCCCATTCCCCACACCCAGTGCTCCACGCAATAGGTGCCCCCAGTACCCACCACCAGGCTCTCCCATCCCCCACTCCCCTCCCTCCAAGTCCCTCAGTTTGTTTCTGTGTCCAAAGTCTCTGTTGTTTCATTTCTCTCCCTGGATTACCCTGCTTCCCATTTACTTTCCTTCTCCCACTGTCCTCCAGGTTACCCCTCGTGCACCGCAAGTAAGTGAAACCATGCGATACTTGACTTTCTCTGCTTGTCTTATATCACTCAGCATAATCTCTTCCAATCCAGTCCATGGTGCTACAAAAGTTGGATAGTCATCCTTTCTGATAGAGGCATAGTATTCCATTGTATATATGTACCACATCTTCTTTATCCATTCATCTGTTGATGGGCACCTTGGCTCTTTCCACAGTTTGGCGATTGTGGCCATTGCTGTGATGAATATTGGGGTACATATGGGCCTTCTTTTCACTACATCTGTATCTTTGGGGTAAATGCCCAGTACTGCAATTGCAGGGTCATAGGGTAGCTCTATTTTTAATTTTTTAAGGAATCTCCACACTGTTTTCCAAAGCGGCTGCACCAGTTTACATTCCCACCAACAGTGTAGGAGGGTTCCCCTTTCTCCGCAGCCTCTCCAACACTTGTTGTTTCCTGACTTGTTAATTTTGGCCATTCTGACTGGTGTAAGGTGGTGTCTCAGTTGCTGCACTCTTAAGTCAGAACTGCAGAGTCCAGGGCACATGTGCCAGTATGCTCATGGACGCATTCTTAAAAATATTGAAACAGTCCCAAGGTCACATTATTAGAGAAACCTTAGAAACACTATTTTCAGAGAGAAAAAAAATCAATAAGCAATACATAAATATATTACTTATATAATTAGATCTAAAAGTATATAAAGCAATTATGTGCTTTGTTTAGAAATGTATTCACATCCCTGGATAATGGGTCTCTCGGGGGATGAGGCATTCAGAGAGTTACACAGGAGTATCTACTTTCTATAATGCTTTATTTCATAACTTTGGTTATATACATATTTGCCTATTGTAATATTTATTATACCTTTAAAAAGTCTGAAACATAACATATTTGGCATGAATAAAGTTCTAATGGGCTTCATTTCTAATTAACAAGTAACACACCATCCACTTAGAAATGCAGAATGTGCATTCAAATACCAATGTGATACTCGTGGAGCATAAGGAGTAACATGGAGGACAGAGGAAGAAGGAAAGGAAATGTGAACTGGGGTAAATGGAAGAGGGAGATGAAGCATGAGAAACTTTGGACTCTGAGAAACAAACTGAGGGTTTTGGAAGGGAGGGGTAGGGGGATGCGTGAGCCTGGTGGTGGGTATTGAGGGCACGAATTGCATGGAGTGCTGGTGTGGGGCATAAACAATGAATCTTGGAACACTTAAAAAATTAAATA